>DWQX01002333.1:0-22306 GCA_018245475.1 Pharmacophagus antenor | reverse complement strand
CTAACTTTTGGAGTTTTATTCAATATTGTAATTTTTTCAAGGTGGTCTCAAACTTTTGGCCGGCAGTGTATATATTAAATAATAATTTATGACGTTATTTTTTATGTATTTGTCGTTTATCCTTTATTATCAACTTTATTCACAAAACATAGTAATACCTAACGAGCATTCACAAGCCGTTAATTTGAGTTATTATAATTTATGAATGTAGGCTTAATAAATAAAAACTTATTGATAAGCTGTATAATTTTTATTTTTGGATTTTCAAAAATAAACAAATGTATTAATAACAATTCATAGTTATTTAAACATCGACTGAAATTTGTCAATGCAGTATATTATTCGTACTCCTAAAATAAAAAAGAATACCAGTACGCTAATAACACGGAGCGCTGATAACGTATTTCCGATAATATATCCAGTTAAAGAAAATGTAACTGTTGTTAGATCGAAAGGATTTGTGCACAAACAGCTAAGAAAGAACATAACTTCCGACCTGTGGGCTCAATACAAATTTGAGATGAAAACGTATTCATCTTTAGTTTCACAAGTGAACGAGCAATTTATAAAATTCACATCGACGTAGACTTTAACGACGTAGATTGGGAACATTTTTCGATTTTATAAAATACTAGCTGAAGAAGGGTTTAAAAAAAATGTAGATATTTCTTACTCTTTTAATCGTTTCATATATATTGGCGATAGAAAGAAACGATTACATAACACTCGAAACTCCCGCCGTAAATTAAAAAAAAAACATGTATTTTGTCAGGAAGGTAGCATTTATTAATTTAACTTTAACTTTATTGAAGATGTTTTCGTAAATACTTAAATGATTATGACATCGATTTTTAACAATAATTATTTAAATTATAAAATATTCTTTTTAATATTTAAGTACCATCTCTGATACGAGAAAGAAGATACTATGTGCATGAAATTAGTATATCAGTTTTATTTAATGGAACACATAGAAACTTTATGGTGCAACATTTAATATGCTGCTTGCAATTTCATAAGAATTATAATATATTCATTAAAGATCAGATATGAGAATACAATGACGGAACACCGGCTTGGATGACAGCTATATTCTGTCACTGTTTTACGATTATAACATTATATACTCGTAATGACATAATACTAACTTATAGTAACGTTTATCTGAGAAAGAGTAATAGTTGTATAGTAGGTAGTATACAATAGGCTTGTAGACTTATCATCATCGACTTCATGTCCAATTCCTATGGATTAAAAATCAAGCTCTAATGTAATATTTTCTTTTTTTTTCTATATATTCAAAACAATTTCACGGCCCTGTACTGAAATAAGATGCTACTGATATTAAATGAAATTTATTTATAGAACATTACCACAAATTGTATTAATTTTACGGAACAATAGCGCGATACACGCGAAAAGGCTATAATAGGAAAACAATAACAACGTATCCCAATATAAATCAACACCAAACGGTATTACCATAAATCAAACGCTAGGAATAGATAAATCAAGACGATCCCACAATGTTAGATAAAAATTTTTTTGCTTAAACACCGACGATATAATTATTGGGTAAGAAATACTTTCACGGAATTTATGAATAAAGTATAAATAACATCTTTTGTCAACACGTAGCTTTTATCTAGATAGCAAAATAGCTCTCGAACTAGCATTCGCCTTGTTGTGGCGGAGGAACTTAGTGACTGTGGCCATGTCATCCACGATGAAGCGAAGAAGAACCAACCCGGCCGGCCCGTGGCGTAGGTCTGGCTCGAGATAGCCACTTCAGGTGGGGTTGGAAAGCCTGGGATTTGTGGTGGTGGGCTGTGAAGGGCAGCGTGCAGCTAGCGAGACCCCAATCGCGCTGCCTTTATAACCGTGGCGAAGTCGCGGAGGGAGAGGAGTGTCGGTATGCGATTCGTAGCTCTCACTACTCTTCGAGACTAAGCAATTGCGCACCTCAGATATGGCGGCGGTGGGACTGCGGGGCAGAAGGGTTAACCCTATCTTTCGTCGCAGAATTTCGGTTAGCGGCGAAGCCTAATACCAGATCCACCGTAGAGGGCACGAAGGATTTGTGCTTTCGAATGCTCGTCCTTTTAGCTTCCATGGCTTCTGGGTGACGGACTCAGGTTTCGTTGCCCATTTGAAAGTAAGAGGTCAGAAAGTAAATCGCGCTCTTTATTCCAGTCCATCTTACTAGGAGGGGAATAGGGGAGGTTTACCTCCTCTAAGAAGGAGCCGGAGCGTGCAGCCTGCGCTGGCGAGGTCGTGAAGGTGTTCGCAAGCATTCCTGTGGCCTTGCCATATAGCGGCAATGATGAAACATCCTGGAGATTTTAGTCGATGCAAGTTTTACATAGCCTGTTCTTGCCAAGTTTGCGAAGGCATTACCCTCTCTTAAAAAAAGGTAGCCAAACAACAGTTCTATGGAACGTTACTTCAGAGTTTGTCCCTTTATTTTGCGACAATCTGAAGTGATACCGCTTTTGTAAAATGCAATACATTATTAAATGTGAATTGTTTGTTTTAACATCCAAATGATATTTGGTGATTATACTTCAAGGTTACTGACGAATAATAAATGAATACATCTTTAGAAATATTTATCTAATCTGTAATCTTACACATTACAGAAAGGCTCAGCCGTTACTTGGAATTTATGGTGTTCTAAAAATAATTTGCTGAAATAGACCATCTTCTTTATAAGGAATACCATTGATGAAAGCCATTTTAAGTATGAGTTTATACGAATTGAATTCAGCGATAGAAAAAAAATATATACCAGCAATGTATTAAAAGCTCAGCTCAAAAATCATTTATACAATTATATCAATAGTATTATTTAACCATGTGAAGTATCTTGAGAAATAATTTTGTGTATAGATTAAAGTATATCTCTCTTTATCTAAGAATCACTTAAAAGCTAAAGCTGAATGGCCTATAAAGTTTCAGTTGTAATAGACGCTTTCGCTTTAATGTGTAACGACCACTAATAATTCACTTGGATAGCTAATACTTAGGTGTGTATGTTACCTTTAATAAATTCTTTCTTGACATATTTTCTTCAAAATTTTTAATATTTTTTTTAATAAAATAAAGCGTATTATACGCTACAATGCATTATCGATTGATTTTATAGCAAACTTTGCCTTACAGCTAATATACAAAGTGTTCATTCTGATTTATACATAGTCTTAAGCCCTTGCTAATTTATCACACTACAATGACATATCTCATCACCGCAATTATCTTCCTACGATTGTATTGTGATGAACTTTCAGTTCGCAGATCGTCTTAAGTCCGATGAAGCTATAATTTTCATCAATAAGAAAATAAACTTGACATCAAGAGGTGACTTTTATTAAAATTATCACAATAAAGATCTTATACCTAGTAATAAATGAGTTGAAATTGGTTAATAAAGTAAAAAACATTACTGACAACATCATTTGAATTTCTAAATTCAAATGATTTTGCCAATATTTTCAAGACGGTCCATAAATTTTTAGAGATTGAAGCGACTTTGATGATTCACTTTAAAACTTCAGTTCCAACTGTAACTTTGGGAGAGCAGGAGTTATTTAATATGCTCCTATTAAATTTGTCGAATCTATCAAATTAATAATTTGAAAAATAATTATTAAATTACCCCAAAGTAGACTGGGAGAGAATGCCCTATGGCATTATGTCCGCAAATTTGTAAACATTTCATTGTCCAAATAAAGTTTTTAAGTAAATAAATCAGTAAATGTAAATATGTCAAGACTTTACTCTCTATTATATGTTCAAATACAAAATTGTCACCGAAAAATACAAAGGTACTTCGCCAAAGCTAATTGGGTTTCCGATGTCTTGGTTCGGTATCCAACATTTTTAACAACACCAAAATTATTAAATATACATTTTTAACAAAGGAACGACTCATAAAAAGAAAAATTATGATAGAAATTCGATAAATTCAACCCAGAACATTTTCTATTTAGTATTTTTTACGTGAATATACTATCGAGATTATTAATACACGTTGTAGTAAGTTTTGCGTAGAGGTACCCGGTATTAATTTATTAATTAATTTATTTATTTATTTATTTGTTTATAAAGGAAAATTATAGGCTAATCGGAAATGAAAGTTTACATAATATAAAAACGAAACAATAGCCATTTACAAGTTTTCACCATTAAATAAGACCTTATAACAATTCCGCTTACAGAGAATGAAGTCCAACTAACAAACAAGTGATATTTAGAAATAAAAAGTAAAATAAATATATAAATTTAAAATAATGTCAAAACTATCCTATGTGTACTTGTATTTATATATAGGCAGAAATAATAAAGTAGTTAAATCACAAGTTACACAAAAATGAAATATTATAAAAAATTATTGCAATAAGTCCAATTATTACAATTTTAAATAACGTTAATTACAATAAGAATTCAAAATATGTTAAATTTTTCTTTGGATGATCCTCAAAACTCCCACATGGAATATTAATCACGTATGAAAACAATTCTGATGAGGAAAAATTATAATTTTAATAAGGAAAGCACTTGACCGGATCTCAAGCAACCCGGTAATTTTAAATTTCCGGAAGTTCATAATTAAAATCGTTGTTTCGCAATTCAAACTTACTGTAGGCTTTTGTAAATCTTTTTTTTTTATTAAAGAAATAAATTATGTAGAAATATAAAAAAATAATAATATATGTTTAAAGTTTTGTACAACAAAGTGGAGTCCCCGCCTTCTGCTTTATCTTCCGCTATGCAGCAGCAGGCAGTTTCTTACCCAATAGGAACAGCTATTTAACTGAAGAAAAGTATGTGAAAAAAAATTATACAAGAGAAAAAAATCGAAATATAAAAAAATCAAAAAAAAATCGGAAAATAAATATGGAAGTTAATATGTGTGTGTAGTTGGGTGTGTATGTGCCTACGTGTATGTATGTACGTGTATGCGTGACCATGTTGTGAGCTTGTGAAATATATGTAAGCCCTTTATAAAAAAAAAAGTTTAATACAAGAAAATTCATTTAATTTAAAATACCACTATAACAAAGAAAAATAAAAAATAATAATTATTATATACTAAATACTTAATCTTAATAAATAAACTACTGTAATCTATAATTATCCAGTAATGACACTACCACAGATAATAATACTTTTGTTACTAGACAGAAATGATGAAAATGAAAAGATCTTCTGTTTTGTAGAATTAAAAAGATTGAAGTCAGACTACGTTTTTTATCACATGATATTTAAACTACACATAGAGTTAAGTAACAATGAGACAGTAGCGTAACGCGCTTGTCCAAAATACTCTTATATGTATAATGAGTAAAAACAACAATATAGTTATATCGGCAGATTAACATTGAGAGCACTAGCTAGCCAGGCGGGGCGAAAAACCCTGTCACCGTCTATTTCCACTTTGTGGCCCTGAATTGATCATAATTCATCAATCAATCATGATTGCTACAGAGTTTAAGCACGACAATGAAGATATAATATAGGAAAAATCGTTATGGACTTTAATTTATTTTATCTAGATCAATATTTACATGCTAGTTTGCCCCGTAGGCACGCTCCTGCAATGTAGGCAAATTAAAATAATAAATTTTTTGTCGTAAGGTAAAATTTCAAATACAAATTCCTGTTTTCAAAAGAAACTAGAATAAAGTCATGTACATTTTTGCGGTTGCCGTATATCTAAGATTGTCATTCCGTGGGTACGCGGTACAATCCCTAATCCAGTGACAAAGTAATATGTATGCGTGGTACATTTGTTAACGGTGCTTAGTGTTTTCCCTTTGTTGTTCGTCCATAGGCTTTTTGTATAAGATAAAAAATGTAACCGTAAATTTTAGAGGGGCCATAAATTCCAAGATTTTTTTTAACTTTACTTTTACATACACGTATATACGTAATTACATCAAATATTTTTCTATACGGAATAGATATTGATAGATTTATGATTAAATAATAATTAGAACATTATGAAATAAAAATAAAAAAATCAACAATTTTAAAGTTTTTGTAAACATTTACTGTCCATGCATCTTAACTTTTTGTATATTACAACATGTAAATATAACGCTTTCGGACATTTTTTAGGGTTCCGTCCCTAAAGTGTGACAATTGGAACCCTATTACTAAGACTCCGTCATTCGTCTATTTGTCTATTGTCACTCTGTCAGCGGAGTCTATCTCATGAATCGTAATAAGTACAAAATTAAAATTTTTACAGATTGTGCATATCTGTTGCCACTACACCTATAAATAATAAAAATGCTACAAAACAAATAATACTACAAAAAATACTAAAACAAAATAAAATCTTTACTTAAATCAGCTCTATCTATTAAGTAGTAATGGATTATTTTGGTTTTCCAATACATAAAACGCTGTTATGAGTTAACAGGTTTTACAACTTTTTGTCTGCTTTGTCTACAAACTTTGTACTGTACGGGACCCTTTGTATTACGGGCTCGACCTACTCTTGACTATTTATTTGTTTATAAAGGTAAATCAAAATGATTATTGATTGTTTTATTGTCACCACGTTCAAAAATCAGGAAGCATTTAAATTATATAATGAAACAACATGCAACAATTAATTCCTATGTAATACAAATTTAACAATGGATACGGCAATTTTTGAATTAATTATCCATTTAGCTCTACACAAAATTTCAATTTCGAAAACCAATTCATTTCTGTACACATTTATTGTATGTTGGTTAACCTGAACGGTGCGTAAAAGACATTTTTGCGATGTTAACAATAAAATTAACATGACAATGTTTGAAACTCGTTCATTCACAGCGACATTTAGAAACAATTTATCCAATTTGCAGCTCGCAAGGAAGGTATGTCGCGGTTTAAAACTCGACAAACTGTTTGAAATTGTAATCTGTTGTTGTTGCAAATATATTGCTATGTACTCCAGACTGTGTCCTTTTATTTGCAAATAAAAAATCGTATGGAACATCTATTTTTTATTATCTAATATTTAATTGAATGAACCTTTGATGTAATTAAGACGTAGTGTTTTACAAACATTTTTAATGTAAATGTACGTGTATTTTATTGATGGCAGCTCTCTATTGCCCAAAACGCCATAGAAAGGTATCATAGCATGCCCCACATCTGTCCCCTAGCAACAGAATGCCTGTATCACGATCCGTCGTGATATTAATGAAGCAAGTTTGAAGTAAAGACACATATAATCTAATATTTCATTACATCATGTATAAAAAATACACATAATGTAATATCATTATATATGTATTATTTATAAATAAATGTTTTTAATTTCAACCTTAAGCTGACTGTCAGAAATTTATGAGAAGTTTTGTGTGACCATAAAAACGATTGAAAACGGAATTGAAAAGGCAAGTGGGGGGTGGAGGGGGTGGGAGGGGTCCTTCTAGTTATCGGTCATCAGTCAACGTCGATGAATATGCATGATACGCATCGCCTAGCAGATACAGATGCATTGATTAGCTATAGAGCGTTACTGCTAACGATCTGTCTTGTGTACAAACGAAGCGGCAGTGACGGAACTATGGTTGGACTTAACATTATTATAATGCTATGCCGGTGACGCTCTCAGTGACATGATACTGTTTATAGTCGTATGACCGATGTAAACGTAATTATAACTGTTTGAATTGCCTATTTATATGTCCCTATATTTTAAAAGATTGGCCATGGCGACCTTTACATGATGCAACACAAAAACGAGTGTTACTTTTTCAAAAACTTGTCGAACTAGACATACATCTCTTTTGCTGTACAACGAACACGTGGGTACTTTATTTATCAATGATGAGCTAACACCTGACCTCAATTTAGCATGATGTTTACTGAAAATGAGACCTTAAGTATAGCATCCTCAGCAAGAATACTTTAGCTCCAACATGTTACTTTATTAAGCAGTTGATAGGTTTTTTCATTTATTCTGTGACAAACAGTAATTAATAAAAATATATTAAATAAGAACAATAAACAAAAAGTTCTCTATATAACAATTTATAAATGCTATGTAGCGTTAAAAAGAAGGAAAACAAAAATGTATATTGGGATATCTTCAAGCAGTAACACATTACAATTAGGACATTAGTGTGATTAGTTAATATTTATCTTAAGTCCATTGCACATTGCATGTACAATGTGTAGAAATATATATACATTGAGTCACAAAATCAATATCATTAAAATATTTGTTGTTAATATTAACAAAAGGTTATATCTATTTGTAAAATATACTTGATCTTATAATACGAGTATGTATAAAAGTAGTCTCTATCTCAGACACTCGTTGTCTAAATGTTTGACTGAATAGCAGAAATTCTGTTGATAAGAGTTAGTTGAACTAATGCAAACTTATCAACATTTTCGACCCTAACTAATTGTGAGATTTTTAAGCGAGAAATTAACATTTTCCGTCCGGGGCGATTTGCATACGTTGAATATTTTAATTGAATGTCCGCACAAGTTTAAGGGTTTTTTTTTTTAGGCATCTTTTGTAAAAACAGAAATTTATATAAAAATATAACTCTTTTTTATCTGAGAGTGCGTTCTTCATTTATAAAGCTTCTTTTTTTACAAAATAATAAAATTTATACAAAATAGAATATCATTGTGCTAAGCGACATAGAAATCTTTATAAACGCCGTTTAATAAAAGTATAATTGTTTCACAATAAATTAGTTATATCCAAATTAAGAGCAATTTATAACATTATAACACAAGACTGAAGTATTAATCATTAACTCTATGCAGTAAAAATTATTTGACTGTCTCCTTGACGCCGTTATTTAAGACGAAAGTCTTGAGCTCGATTTTTGGCCACATAAATAAGAGAATCTGGATGGTGGTAGGGTTTTCGAACTCACGAGCCTAGCTGTCTAACTGATGTCACCGACTAACGTCAATCTGGCGCCTTTACAGCATGGCTGCGTCTAGACAGTCATACAAGTGAGAGCCAGAGTATTCTGTGCGAACACGATTCACCATCTGCGGCCTCATTTTCGATACACGTAATTGTTCCGATAGAAATATACATCAACTGAAATAAATTGTAATGGCTACTCCACATTTTTCCGTGTCTTTTATTAAGAATATCCCAAAACGATGGCCACCGTCTCCCCGAGATCATAATGGCACGGCTGTTAGCTAGGATTAACGGAGCTTCCCCCGTTCTAACATAAATGAAACTCATTTAAATGAAATGACACTGAATATATCCTAACAATAAGTTTGATGAAACAAAATGTAACACGATTCTTGCTAAACATATCAACTGCGACCGTTTTATTGTGTCGCTTGAAAAAAAAAGTGAAGTGGAAAATATTATATATGGTACTCTTTTTGTTAGAACGTAATGATAAGAACAAAGAAAATATTGATACTATTATAAAAAAATATGTGTTAAATATTGACAAAATATTTGAGTAAAAACGACTCGTTACCATAGCAACACTAAAAGTATTCTGACCTTGAGAACAAAGAGTACACAAACCGATTGCTTTTTTTATAATTTTATTTAGGTACATTGCAAGAAACATTAGAGGCTTAAGTGGCATAATAAAGATGAATTTGAACTGTGTACAACAGTGAAGAATATAGTCAAATATCATGTTTCATAGTGTTGAGCAAAATAATTATTTCAAATTACATTTCGCTAATTTCAAATTTTCATTTTTAATATCTTTCGCAGTTAAGTCACAACTTTATTTCTATATTTCTCTATATATAAATGAAAATACTTCTTATTATTAACCATTCACTTTCTTTCACTTCTGTACCGTCGGCAGTAGCTGAAAATCAGTGCTTCATCTCCAGTAGATAGAGAGTGGACTGAGTTGCGGCCATTTGTACCTTTGCAGCATACACACCGGTGCACTGATTTACATAACTAAAAAACAATTTGTTTCAATATTTTTCTAACTATTCGTGTGTGTTCTGTTTATTGACAATAAATGTTTTATGTACCTATCTATCATTGCAAGAACAAGTAATGACATACCCCACTAAATTATTCATTTGTTAACTAAAGCAATGAAAAACGTTTATGGCTATTAAATGTGATTGTATAAGAATGCATATTAATAAATCTTGCTTGTATTCGGTTGTTCATGCTGTTAGTCTTTTCGACGACATTTACAGCTTCATCGGACTCCGGGCCCGCGAATCCGGGTGATCCGCAAGCTTATTTACACAAAGAGGCCAGGGAAGCTGGGTTGGTATGACTGCGAGAAACTATCACAGGGTAAAATAAAGTGGTCAATGATGCAAATATACTTGATCGTCAGAGGTGAGTTCGGATCTTTCCTCTGACCATCATTTACCTGTGTCGCGGACTTTGGGCGGCGCGAACCGCCCGAGAATGCGAGCGTAGTGATATAATAAAGTGATTTTCAAGTTAATGTACATACCTAAACCGACACATGTCGCGAGCCAATTGAAGCGACCTCCAAAGTTCGTCGACAGCAAAGCCCGGCGCGACGCGACAGCTGCTGCTCCGCGTGCACCCTCACGCACCGCTCTCACTTCCGGGTTCAGTAAGCGTTTACGTGGAAAATAACGGAGGGTATGTAAAAATTTCAACTCCAAAATAATAATGATTTAGAAATACACTTATATTAATAAAACAAAATTAGTTTGCTAATTTCCGCTTTTTCAAATCGCAAATATTGCGACTAAATTATGATCTCAATAAAATACGACATTGAGGTTTTAATTTTTGGTCGCAAATTATTTTTTTGTTATATTGAGTCATAGAGTTCCGCAAAGTAACGTTTGGATGAATAAATTTCATTTGAATTATTAATTTTAATATTATTTCTCTAATTTAAATAATAAATAGAATAGAAAATAATGGTTATGCGTTCACCAAAATAATACCTTTTCGAAAAAATTTCTTCCTAACATATTCATAATCGGAAACTTTATTCAGAAAAGCGAGAACCATTACTTGTCGTCGGTCAATAATTTAAGACAATAACAACGCATAAAATATATTTATTGCCGAACGATAATAGCAAACGATTAATAAATAATTTATTACAAAAAAAAAATAAATAGGCAGTGTCCAGCGTCTTCCAACATTCCTTAGTAAAAGTTCATTTTAATGAGTCACATAATAAACTTTATTACACAAAGACTCCAGTGAAAATAACTTCCTTGTCAAATAATTTATTCTTTAACCATCAATTTATATAAATATTTACGACATCGCTATCATTAATATAAAAAATGCCATTTAAACATAAAAGCTAATTTTATTGTATTCGATAACATGGTTAACAAAGGTAGAAATCATTACGAGAATTTCGTTAACTAGTTACCAGTGTCATGATAATTTACAAGTTAATAAAAAATTTCATCTTGATTATGTATATCATAAAAAAAAATTAAAAGCAAAACGTTTGTACAATTTACTACAGTGAAAATTAAATCATGTAACTCATTAACACTAGAGTTACGGATACATTTTAATGGTTTACTTTTCGTGTCTGTAGTAATTCTGTGCATTATTGTATTCTTATTTTTTCTGTTTTCAAATAAATGTACGCCTAAAATACTTCGGCTCTTTATTTCATGTGCTCAATTAACCAGTTAAGTGAGTTCGATATGTATTGTATACACATGTTTTTAAATCCGTATCGCGAGACTGTGCACATATATATTCGAGGTGTAAAATGAAAAAAAAAATACCAGTGAAATGTATGTAAGAATTCTACATATTTCATAAAATTTATTACAAGATTGTTTACTCTGTATTAAGCTTGTAAACGTGTCTCATTTTAATTCTGCCCTCTTTGATATTTTAAAACTAAACTCCACCGTTAATAGGTTATATGTGATCGAGAAGGATTTAAAATTGTATAATAATTTCAATATTTTTCCACGACTCTATATCGTTGTAGAAGCATCTAGTAACATTGCGCGGGGCCGCGTCGTAGCGGACGTCCGACATTAAAACACCATTGCCAAACTAATATTTGCGCCAATCATCTTAACGGCCTCAGTTGTAATCGCCGAATTCGTCCTAATCGCTCGGCCTCTGCGGTGTGTGCGTCGCCGTTAATGCATCTCAATGCCGACGGGTCGCAGGACGAAGGCCGACGGCTTGCACTCCAATGACTCACATCCTATCGCCGGCCCTTTTACGATGCTGCCTATGTGTATACATAGTCTGACAGGAGGCAACCGGTTAACCACTACTCCCGTGGCCTTACCCGGTTATCTTATGTTCAACATTTCTTCAAATAAAATCGTTGTAATTGAATCGGTCTAAGGCACTTTTTATCATTCGTCTAGTCTAATATAAAATTTTAAAACCCGTAGTAAATATTTTTTCCCTTGTTCTCCTGATTTTGTTTTCCAAGTCTCTGCTTAACTTTTTTTTTCATTATTTTTATTGCCTTCTTTCTCATGTTATACCTTAAACAAGACCTTATCTTCATTTGTTAATTAGTCTGTTACAATACTTTCTTATTTTATGATCCTTACATTTACGAGTATACAGTTTCTTTATCTGGAGCCTACTTTCTCTTTGTTTGTCCAAGTAGATGTAAAGTAATCTTATTTTTTTAGCTTTGTTTTGAGGAACAATATACATCCTTGAAACTTCAAAGCAGGTCAAGTATATAAAGGATAAATCGTATAAATAAACGATATAAATACTTGGTCCAGAGCCCTTGATCTGAGTTCACGCAAACCAAAACATGATAAGCTTCTCCGAAATATATTGATAAGATCGCCCCTATTTGTTAACGGTTTGCACATTAATATAACGATTATCCTTGTTAATATTTACACAATTTCAACGGGACATTATTCGCCACGAGGTACTTAATAACGAAAAAAGTATATTAAAAAAATACTAATAACTTTCAATGTGCCTAGTTTCACATTTCCATTTCTTTTATTTTTAACACTATATTGTATTTCATATAATAATGTTCATAAAATTCGCCGAAAGAAGACGTAACTTTGATTCAATCCAGACGCAATAACAAATTTTATTTTTATTTCTTGTGGTGTATAAGTGACATAGATGATATGAGTGATAATTAGAAAAATTAACTGTTAGATAGTTATAAAATAACTAAAAAAAGTGTTTCAATACTGGCCGAATCGGGCACGCGTTACAATGCCCATGTTAAAAAAAGTAAATATTAATTATTTCTGCGTATAAAACTGATCATTGAATCGATATTTGTCACTGTCAGAAAATACCTAGTACCAGTTATGGCGGCAAATTGATACTAATGTTGGTAGTTTACATGTACCCGAAACAATTGAGACGTGATAAACAACCGCGCGTCATGGAGGCAATCTGACAAATTAAAAATGAGAAATGGCAATAGAACATATTCTCCGCAAATAGAGACTTATTAGAAATAATAAAATTCTTCTTAGTGCACACTATTAGTATATTCTTTTTTTTTGTAAAGTTATTTATTAATATGTATGTATATTTGAAAATTGCCGTCTCATTTATCATTATTACATCCCTCTCTCTCTCTCTCTCTCTCATCATTATTTATATTATTATTATATTATTACTTTTTATGCTCTATTATTCTTTTTACGCATCCTATATTTATATTTATCTCTGCTCAACCCTAAGATAGACTGGCAGAATGCCATTTGGCATTAAGTCCACCTCATGTACAAAAAAGTGTATAAAACTAAAATAAAATAAATAAATAAAACGCAGTGTACCAAACAAGGAAATGCGTTAACTGTAAGGTACAATGTTAATCAATTGAGCCTTAACTAAACGCAATTCAGCGTGGACTGAGTCGGGATAGTGTAGGTTCCGCATGACCAGGGTCGCGGACGGCGCGGCCTTCCCCTGACTCGACCACGAAGCGTGGAACTGTCGGAAGCAATCCCAACCCGTCGTGGGATTAATAGACAATAAACTCTTCCTAGTGTATATAATTATGCGGAACTGCAGTTTGCTACACCACAGAGCATCCCACAATTTGCTGCCACGTTATTGCTGTGCGAATTTCCTTACGTAAGAAATATTCAAAATATCTTCACGAATAAAATCAAAATGGCTTCGGCGTGGTGCTTGTTGTTTTAATATCGAATTTTATGAGCAGTTGTTTGAATTTGTGAGGCACCTTAACTTTCATTAAGAAATTGTAGAGGTAAAAATTTACGGCCTAGAGCAGCGGAGTGCTGCTTACGCAATTGTATTTGAATAAATGTTTTACAGTTAATAAAAAATCAATACTTTGTATTCAAAAATATATTTATAAAAGTAGTTCATTACACGTGATTAGGGCAAAAAGGCGAAACGTTTAAAACCATAAAAAAGAAAGTTAAAACGTCGTGAACGTGACGTAGAACTTTTTTCATTAATGGTTCTGATATCAATAGTCGACTATCTATACGAAAATCAAAGATTTCATTACAAAAGTTTTTTTTTCCTTGCCACACTACAGGTAGATAGCAATGGAAAACTGCATTTTAAAGGAAACACACTTCAGAAAGTAACGTTAATTTCTTATAATTAGTTACATAATAAAAATATCACGGAGTTTAATATATATTGTTATGATATATTCTTGTACATTCGACAAACCCAATTCTATGCTGTAAAATGAAATCCGACTACAATATGTACTTCGCACATTCGCTTCACGTAAAAGCAGAGCAAAACGTAGGCGTAGGCGGTTCGCGTTTACTTATATAGGTTAAGGCCTGAAGCAATTAGGAGATTGGATGAAATACAATTTATACGTGAACGGTCATTATCCATGTCATGAGCCTATAAAATTGACATTATTCTTCGTTAATTCGCACATATAAATCCTCCTTTAAATTCAAACGAAGATGAGACGGCCGTTGGCGACTAAAGTAACCAGATTTCTGGTTTTCTACGGGATTTTTTTACAAATATGGTTAATATATATTAAGGACCGAAATTTATTTGGCGGGAATTTCGTCACAAGGATAATTTATCCAAGACCTAGTTTCAAGAAAAAGGCTCTAGTGCGCCGGTTGAACTAAGTCCTAAGAATCATAAGCCATGAATTCCATCTTCTACCTGATAATGTCTTTACCTGTATTTTTAACTGGTGGAACACGTCTTTACTGTTACGCAATATGTGATCCAGATACTGAAGCAAGCGCATTTTGATGGTTAGTATATAACATTCTTTCATTATCGTCATCACATACGATTCATTAATAATAAATCAAAAAAAGTAAACATGAAATAACCAAAACAGAAAAAAATAGAACAAAAAAATTAACAGTCTTTAAAGAAAATCATTTTTATTTTCGCAATTCACGTCAAACGTGTTGAACTAAATATTACAAAAGTATTATTGAGGTACTCATGAGTACAAAGTCTTAAATTCTAATAAAGCTCAAATTTATATTATGAGAGATTTAAACAATGCAATAGTAGTTATTTACAAATTTAAGCATGCTTTAATTTTTTACGCGATACGATACCGCCTACAAATCGTATCAATAATAATTCTAACATTTTAAAAATAATGTAACACAATAATAATATAAATAACAAAAATACAATAAAAACAAGAAAGACATCTAGTAGCAGCTTCTCAAGCAAGGTTTGTCCCTTGGAAGGCAATGATGGCGGCGCTGAACGGTGTCGAGCTACGTACTCCGTCCAATAGATGGCGCTGTCCATTACAGGCTGCGGTCTGTCGTGCCATAACTTTGAAATTTTTTGTGCGTTTTGCTGCATCCTAAAAAGTTATTAATAAAACCGCATTTATAGCACACCTCCCATATCGTATGTGGTTTATATTATCTTAATCAAATAACAAGAAAACCTTATTTTGTATATCGTTCGGACTACGGTAATGTGTGAAAATTCTCCCGTAGTTTCGATTATTGACGCTAACATTGGGACCGATATAACCCTTTTGCTGCGCCCACAGCAGAAGAGTATCTAATGTAGAATTTCCCGTAACATTTTTTTAAGAGATTTTTTTTGTTAATCGGTATTTACGAAATATTTACATACTTAATTCATGTTTTTAACATAGATAATTAAACATTGTATTTTTTCCTAAAACTAGATGATTTCCTTCAAAGGTGTATCATTAACACCGTACAAAGTAAGGTACTTTAAAAGGAGCACTACTTCGAAAATTATATTAAAGGAGTACCTATTTTATTATACGAAACAAGAAATTTTATTTTAACATAGAGTCTAATAGAAATGCTTTAAAAAAGAACTTACTTGGGTGAAACTAATTTCATTATTTGCTCAACTAAATTGTCGGCGTTGAGACGTTCAAAGTACATCATACTGCCTAGACCGGAGGCCCTCACTGCTGCCACGTTGGAGAACTGATCCCCGAAGAACGGCATCGCAAGCAAGGGCTTGCCGCAATGCGCCGCCTCCGAGAGGCTGAGCATGCCACCGTGGGAGACAAACGCCAACACTTTATGATGACCTGATGACATATAAAGTACATACATATAAAAAATTAAACTAATAAATGTGTAAATTACAATAAATGTAACATTATAACGCTATCATAATATTTCATAGCCATAGTATTAAATATATAAATTAATAGATAGCGTGTAAACCGCACTCTCATATTTTTTTACGAGTTTATGATAATTAATAGTTCGTTAATGAATTCGCAGAAATTGGTTTTTTTTTTTGTAAAGCAATCTTACTAATCAATCATTATATTACATATAAAAAATTTAAATACGAATCATCGAAATGTATTTATTGAAATTTGTAATAAACGATAAGTTCAAACAAAGTTAGAACGTTAGAAATACTGAAAGAAAAGTGAAGATTCAATTATAATCCACTTACTATTTTTAATGAAAGTGAATATTTAATGGCTGATTTACATAATTTTATACCGACATATTTTAACATTTAAAAAAAGCTTTTTAATAATCGAAAACGCAAAATTTTTAAATTGAGGTTGAAATTTTAGGTTTATTAAAGCAATGTACATAAAAGTATTTTGCAGTAATTGAAGTAAAGGGCAACATAGTATTTGCCAATCGCAACTAATTTTTCAAGGTACAAACTTATTCCAAGGCGAATGTTTTGCAGTTATGCATCATATGTTTTCCTTATACTTGGGAATTATTTGACATTTACATAGTATTAGTTGAAACACTGAAGCATTGTTTTAGAAATTTCTATACCAATATTAGTACAATTTTATCTATGAAACAACACATTACCATAACTATCCATAAAATCAAGGAACAAATGTACTAGAAATTTATTTCAAAACGATAACATTAATTCGTGTATTCTATCGCAAATCAAATTTATTCTGCATCAGGTGTAAGAGAGAAATTACACCTCGAAGATAAAGAGCAAAAACATGAAAATATTAGTTTTGCACCTGCTCCTGATTTCCATTCTTTATATTTATTTAGATTCTTTTTATAGCCGAGTATTTTTTTTTTTAATAAAAATCTATTCTTCTCAAACGCAAAGCAATAATGGTCCTGTTAAATAAATGCTGTAACTGAATATTTTGTTATAATGCAGCAGTGAGGTATATACTACGTTGCATAAAATTATTTTTTGCATCACATGCTTTTTGGGTATATACTCTTCTAGAAACAACTAGAACTATAAGGAAAATCGTTATTAATTCCGTAACTTCCTGGCCAACTAAATGTTTGCTAAGTTATAAAACCCAAGTGGGTATTAGAATGACAAAAAGAATACAAGATTTTTTCAATGTTCGATTCGCGATCAAATTGTGTCGTCCATGATACCAATTTCTATTTTAGAAAGCGTTGTGACGTATGAAAGCGTATTATATAATCAATTGATGGCCATATTTATAGAGCCGGTTCTGATTAACATAATCCATTTACCCCTCAGATTTGTGAAGGTACTTACATAATATATCTAACTGAGGCAGCCAACTGCTGGTGTAAACATTATCGTTGCCTAGTGGCAGGCTCGCGTTCTCCAACTTCCATATGACTTTCTGTGGTATCCGTTTGAATGCGTCGATGAAGTGCTGAAGCTTGCCCGGGGACATCGTGCTCGCTATTAGATTTGAACCGAAGCTGACGTAGACCGCTCCGTCTGTCGCATTAGCTAGGAACTTCTCGATTTCCTGAAAACATTTTTTTTGAAGCGATAAATTGAATAATATAGTTTTGATGCATTCAAACAATAAAAAAATCGAAAAACAACACCTAAGTGGCGCCATCACCATAATAACCGAAAAGTCCCGGCTTTTCTACTAAAACCTACTTGTTATAAATTAAAAATAACACATTACGTTCAATACCTAAGTTGAGATGTCGATGAAGAGAAAAAGTTTTAAAAAAATAATATCATGAAGATTATTTCATAAGTCTGTCTTTGAATGTTTGAGCTGGTCCCATAGCCACTGATATCACCCAGTTATAATTCAAATAGAGATCACAACTATGTAATATCAATATGTATGCTTTCATTTTTTATATTAGAAAAATATCAAGCACATTCTTTTATTGTTTAGGTAGATATTGGTTACATTAGTAAGATCATCAATTAAGTTATTGGTTTGTGGTAAAGCAACATTTTAAATAAAACAGATGCCTTTGTTGTCGGATGGAAATTTCCGGATGGAATACTAAACATATATATTTTTTATTGTTTATCATATTTGCTCATTAAGCTTTCAGTAAGTAGGAGAATCATCTTAAGATAAATAATTATGTACATATGTACACAAGATCAATCTCCGTCATGTTTAACCTTTTTACCAATGTTAAATAGTTCTAACATTATATAGGCTTTATTTATATTCTTTTAACTTAATTTTTCGTATCACGCTTTCATAATGTTCCCTATTTTCTTAAAATCACTTCACAAAATAAACTATAACACACCAACTTCGTTTTTAGCTACGTAAATTTTTTTTGTCATTAATTATCAACGCGTATTTTTTGGCTATTTACAAAAACTTAATTACTTAAATCGTAAACAAATAATGCATTTCGATTAACGCAAAATTAACTGCCTTCTGTAACTGTAATTGATTGTTACATTTATTTCATAGAAATAATCTTCAAAGATTTATTAAAAACGATAAGTCCATTTGTAAAACCACTGCTTATGTAGCCACTTCAGCATCATGTTACCTTAGGCAGAGGCTTCGGTTTGAGAATGTGAATCCCTCCAATTTCCAGCAATTGTGGCGCTAGAGGCCGAGCACCTGTTACCGAGAAATGTTGGTTAGAGAAAGTCATCTTCATCCTCTCCCTTGCCACTTCCTCGATATCAAGACTAACGTTTGGTAAATGGCGATGGAACACATTGTAAATATTTCTGTCGATGATCCATTTACCATAAGTCAAATATAAATTCATCAAAATTGATTCGACTTTTTGGTACAGTCCAGGCTTAGGACCCGAATTTGAAAAGTAATAAGCGTCCGAAGAAAAATCAAATGGTAAACCTAGTCTAGAATAAGACCAGGGAAGCAACACGTGTGAAGTTATTCCTATAATGGGGGCATCGTACAAAGCGCCCGCGTACGCCAAGCCGCAATCACTCATAAATTGTTCCACAAATATTACGTCGTATTTTATTCCTTGCGCTAAATGTTGCTTAGCGTTCATGTTGGTGAATAAGTTTTCGCAATCCATTTTTATACTCTCGGGTCCAATAACTATGTGCCGATGCAAATTAATCAAATGTAAATGTTTTGAATCCATAGTCTCAAACGACGACATTGGCGGTGTACCGTTTCTGAACATATTCTGTATTTGAAGGTCAATAAACCTTAGGTTTGGCACGGGATTTGTGTCAGGGAAGTTGTTCATGACCGTTACGGAATGACCACGATTTGCTAATTCGCGAAAAAGTGTCTGGAAGGCCATGTAATGGCTTCGCAGAGGGATTGAAACTATGGCAAGGATATTATAAGCGACTGCATGTTGGGAAATTGTAAGTAAAAGCGTTATAAATAATAATGAGCTTAGTCGAGTCATGGCAGGAACCGCGAGGTCAACGTCCGACGAGCTGGCTACGCGACGGTCAAGCTCTGAGCGCTATCGTCGACTAACTGACGGTGTTTACAACATGTAGGCTAAATAAAATAGTATTCTGCTACTGTGACGTATATTAATGATTATTGAGAAACCGATTTTCGATGTATCATACTGTCGAAAGCATGTTTTTAGAACATACTTCAGTTTTATTATTACAAAAAATGTATATAGATAGAATAAATAACGTATGCAATCTATTCGAACATTATAATATTTTTATACTTGTTCCTATTGTGCTCACGTGACTACGTACTCGCGTAAAACTACTGACCCGGTTGTACAAATTGATAAGGGTTTAAGAATATGCCTATTATAATATTTAGATTTTTTGATATCGGAGTTACTAGTTTTAACTGAATGAAACGTTACTTTGTATTTTTTACGAATTTCTCCCAAAATTCTAGTACAAATTCTTTGTTTATTATTTATCAGTCACATTTTTAGTTTCAGCTAAATACTATTTTCTGTAAAAAAGTCGCTTATAACTTTCGCTTCTGTGAGCATACTTCTTAACGTTAATTTATTTTTTTGATAAACGTTATTATTCAAATAACGTCTATGAAATAGTCAACATTTATGTTAACACTGTAAAGCAACATTTCAGTTAAATCTTTATATTTGGGGCCCGACAGAGTTACCATGGAATTTTCGTAGACGATTTTTTACAAATTAATGGCAATATGATTAAAAACTTTTACAGTCCAGTATTATTGAAACAAAAGAGAAACGGCGTTTTGGATGAATTGTTAGTTTTAATGACAGCACAGAAATAGTTCACGTATTACTTTTTATTTGTAGCAACGATTGGCCTGCCTATGATACTGGTCGTGAAAATGTAAGAGTTCTAATTGTTTTTTATTTATTCCAACTTATAATAAATAATAATAGAGGTGGTTTTATTTTTTAAAACTAAAACAAGAGAAACTAAGACTGAGGAACCCTACAATATGAATTGTATAATTTAAGATAAATGAGCGGATTTTGTGACAACGTAGTGGGTGACCACTAGAAAATTTAATTTCCAGAACTATTTACGTATTTTAGTAGAATTTAATATTAAATAAATTAATTCATAAAATAACTCTTCTCATGGTTTATAATTAATGAAACCGATTTAACCTTAAAACAAATTTGATCATACACAACTTCATATTATTAACTTACTGTACTTGTCAAAAAAATAAATAACGAATTGGCTGATAGCAATTGTTTAATACCTGTTATAAAATTAAACATTTATAATCATTACAAACAATAATTCATTATTTACAAATAAAATAAGACAAATTAGAAGAGTCTCTTTTGAATAATGTAGAGACATACGGCCACAAAGAACAGGAATGCAAAGAACATTATAACTTTATCTGTGAACTCTCTTCTGCCATATTTATTCAATAGTTTGCTTGATTGTGAGATTGAGCCAGCCGTATTTTCCAGTTCTGACTGCGTACCCTGGAAACAAATGAACAATAAAATTTAACGTTATGACTGCCTCTGTGGTTTAACAGCTTACCTTATAAACACAGAGTCCCGGGTTCGATTCTTACCACGGGAAGTGGAATCTGGAGTTCCTCAAACCTGCCTGACTAGGTACCACCCACAATGATAATCTGCCGTCGTAACAACATTACTACAGTCATATATATGAGAACCAGATGTAATATGGGTAGACACACTTCACCATATTCATTGTCATTTAACATCAGGTGAAATGTAGGTTGTGTTAGTCCATAACCTATAAAAAACAATAGCTCTCAGTAGCCACATAGACATGGAACACACTTATACAGACGCCTCTCTTACACGCTTAGTTATACCCCTCTCATTTACTCTTCATTCAATCACTCACTCTTACATACTTGTCATCTAGCACTCGCCGCGAGCGCCTGTCAACGCTGCAGCATCGTCGATAGATCACGCTTCCTAGGATTCACATTTTATTGCCACTCCCACCTAGTAACATGTAAAAACATGATATTTCATTTTTATTATCAGATTTATGTATGTCCTTTTGCCACAATGTTTTTTTAAATTGACTATGAGGTCATGACCTCAGTTTCATTTGATGTCAAGTAACAATAAGATCGAAGGTTTAGATGCATACTCGCTTGGAATAATCCAGATTTCATATTTTAGTGTAATATATCTAATGTTACAACAAAGACAAAGTAAGAAAGCCCTTTTGATTGCCTAAAACTTACGTGTACTGTAGAACTTGAGGACACTAAACTATCAAGAGTGG
>DWQX01002332.1:0-22307 GCA_018245475.1 Pharmacophagus antenor | reverse complement strand
ATAACTAGTGATGTTAGAAGATCTAAAATGATATTACATACACTTTGACCAAATACTTATGAATTTTAAAGAAATGTGAGGATTTTTTTTTACTCGATTTAGCTATTTATTACATTGCTCCAATTTAGATAATCCTTATTTTGTCAAAATGTGTGTACCTCGCAGTTGGTTCTATTAAAATAAAAAAAAAACGCAATTTAAAAATAGCGAATATTGATTTTGTAATTTTCAATAATATCTGTTGACATTATTCATGCATTATAATCAAGATCAAGTGTCAGCCCATAACCGATGAAAAAAAGTAAAAATGCAGTGTAATTCTTCACTTATACTACCTGGTTGGTAGATCTAAGCCAAGTCTAAAAACTAGGCGTGGCGTACATGTGTTGGTTTACCTGTGGACCGCGCTTTATGCCTCACACGTAACTATATGGAATATCAAACCGACTGTTTAATATTGCTTTATTGAGGCAATAATAACCCCGTTGGATTACTTTGTATAATTCCACTACCATTTCACCAGAGGTTGGAGTCAACGGCGTGTCTGTAAGGCAACCTCAAACTAATACACATCTGCACAAGCAAACAGCATTATATGACGTCAAATTTTACCTTTGTAGTCGTGTCATAACTCTATACCAATTACAAATTATTATTTTAATATAAATTATTGCTTGAAGTACTCTGAGTATCTCGTTTTGATTGCAGTGTAAGTACATCCTTCAGATGAGTAAATTCTTCCATGAATTAAGTTTTTTTTTATAACATTTAGGTCACCGCCTCGACAGAAGGCGCCCTAGTGTTATATAGTGATGTCGTTTGGTTTCCACTATCCTAATAAGTACGATATCGTTCATGTCTTAAAGACACTAATGTTGTATTTAAATCGATGCATTGCGATAGTATGTTATACCATTCTTCTTCATAGAAAAGATGGAGATGTTTTGATTAAGACATAAGACAATCATAACGACGAATTTTCAAAAAAAAATGTTACATTAGTCAAAATATTTTCATGGTTATAAATCCAGTATTGGTGTGCTTACTTTAAAAATATTTTGGACTTAATATACAATAGAAAGGAGCTTTTGAATTAAATGCATCGAAGGACGCATTGCGACCGATGACGTGTACATAAAATAACATAAAATCGTTAAACACAAATATAGTATAAAAGGTATAAAAATTAGTGACAGTATTCCATATTTCATTTATTGAAAATGTTTTCACTATACAGGTGTTATTCGCCGTATTTTATGGCTCGTAATAAAAAGTTGATCGATTAACCATAAAGAAAGTGTAAGTGGATTACTCTTGACCGTCACGATTATCTTAAGAAACAGAACATTAGAACTGAAAGATTGTTAATTCAATTTCACCGTATTGTAAGTTTTTTTCTATTAATAAACGAATTTTTTTTAACTGATCGCCTTTGATTAATTTTCATACACAAAAAATTACAAGAATAATTTAAAAACCAAAAATAAAATACAAAAAAATAAGGTTCAATTATATACTATCCCAGATAGAACAAAATCAAAACTTAATTATGGCAAAAGCTTCAATACAACTTTAAACTTCGGTACATTTCAATTCAATGTAAAATTCAATACCTTGTCACTCGTCTATTATTATAGATTAGTTTTATAAAAAAATGTTTCGGACAAGTTAAAACTTAAAGTAAAGCCACCTTTACATTCAACAAGATGAGTTAGCCAAAAAACATTCTAAATGACCTTTCTATTACAACAATTAAGTCTTTAAATGGACCTGCCCAAATATAAAAATGTCTCTATTAATTCATGTATAGTAATGTTTTAAACGGGCAGAAGATTAATTTAATACGTGTTTGACACACGTGCCACGAATTGTTTATGGCTACTTAGGTTATTTACACAAGACTAAATTTTAGATGAAATTCTGATCAATGCTAGTAGCTTTCCCATGTAAGACGTTAAGTCTCCTTGTAGAAGTGATTAACAAAATTATACACAAGCACAAATAGGTACTGAACGATAATTCTTTATGATTTTTTTTTCTAGATTTCAAACGTTGTTGGTAATTTTTTATTGATTATTATTTGAATTACGACGAGTTCAAGGGTTAATTTAAATAATTTGTGAACTTCAGGGTGTGGTATGACCCAACTAGCCTTGTTTGTATTGTATCTCCATTTCAATGACTAAACTTAAAAATAATCAATAGCGAATAAAATATTATTAAATATGTAAATAAATGTTATTTATTGATATTTTGTAATAAAAAATCGTACCTGATTTTATATGAAATAAGTTTACATAAAATTGTCAATACTTTTTTTTTATATACTCCAAATTATATTAAGTTTTCAATACTTCAAAAGTTTGTTCATGATCCTTAATGATTGGTTAGTTTTTAATTGTCGTTAATATAATAGTAACTATTTTTTAATAATTAACGTAAATATTTTTAAAATGGACAATCAAAGTTTAAGCAATATTTACTTCTAGAAGTTCTCTCTAAATAATAACAAACGTAATGGTTGTTATTCTTTTAACGAGTACGATATATATTTGTATGTAGATAAAAATATTGATTTTATCATTTTTCAATCACAAAAGACATTCCAATTTTTTAGGTTTTAAAATCAATACTTTAATTTAAATTCAACATTAATTTTAATAACAACCCTAATTGAAATCTTTATAAAACGCATATGTAATACAGTAAAATACTAGTAGCAAAATTTTATAAACTGATATTTTTTTACTTTTATTACATTATATATTTTATAGAGATAACAATTGAGTCTCTCAGCTATGGGTGGTAGAATTAGTAATGCGGTATACATAATAGATTTGACTGTAAAGACCAAAATAATTACTGGTAATCGATAATTCCTGCATACTCTTGCTGAATGCTCTTCGAAAAATTATTATTTGTAACATAGCTTTTTATTAAATACGCTTGTAGTTTTATAATACAAACAAGGTTCGGCAAAAACTATGAAATGCTAAACGGAAAATAATAAATGTGATGACGATAAAAATTGTCATCTAAATATTTATTTATTATATTTAAAATTTTTCTAAAGATATTTTTAGTTTTCCCTTTACAATACTTGCAAAACGTTTCGGATTATTCCACATATGTAAATCTGCCCATCCGAAATTATAACAGCTGAATTCCACCATTCCACTGAGATATGTAAATTTCCGAGAAGAATTTATTACGTTCAAATACAGCGGCCATCATCAAGAACTTTCTACGCTTGTGAGATTTGATATACCAATGTTATTAATGGTAGCTTTGGAGCCGGCTAGAATACGAATTGCTCTCATGTTATGCAAATAACTCAGAAGTGGAATGAAACGTATACTATTGTTGCGTAAATATTTTACCATTGAAGCAATTATATAAATATATAAATTGGTATGCAAGGACACATAAAAGTTGTTCTAAAGTGGTAAAAACAAATATTTAGAAAAAAAATCGACAACATAATGCAATCAATATATACATAAATTAATTAATTGATATTTTTAACACAATATTATTTCATGTCAAATCATTGAAATAAAATTTGCACATAAATTAAATATAACATAAACATAAATAAATGGAAATTGCAAGGTATTACGTAATTTTTGCATCGCACTTGAAATTAAAACTATAAACATATGGGATAGTTGAAATAATTGTATGGGAAAAAAGCGATTAAAAATAAAACATCTCCCTAAATCGACACAAGAATGTTTTCAACACACAGAACACATGCTCGACTCACCGTCTGCAGTTCACGCACTTATAACGGGTACGATATTAAATTGTAGTAGGGGATGGTAATACGTACACGCGCGTTCGTAATGTTTCTCTTATCGCCGGAACGCCACCCCGACTGTTCGGGAGGCGGTTCGCAGCACGAGTGACTGCCGGAGCGGCGAAGCAGCCCTTATACGGACGCCTGAAGCGAAACCAGTAGGCGGAACTACATAGAGCTGTAAATATGACAATTTAATTTAATTTATCTTAATTAATTTCTGATATGCATCTAATAACATGAAGGTAAACGCTAACAAAAGTGTTAATATTTAAGCTGCTATTATCAAATGTTTGAATAATAACATAAATTTTTAACAGATATGACTTATACGGATCATGTAGGTAAATAAAAGATTAAAAGCAACGCGATTCGTTTTTCTTCGCATAATTCTTCTTTACGAAGTTAATCTATATTTCATTTTCTTTAGGGTTATAGTACAACTCTATATGTTATCTGTACAATGCTGTCTCTGTCACACCACCGCGAGTTGTCAACGAAATGTTATTAGTCGTCATCTGCGCCGCTCTTCACTCGGTTCAAGACCAGTAGCAGGAAAAATGTTCCAGCAAGTGGGGAGAGAGGAAAATTCTGAGCAAACACATTCAAATGCCGCCTACATACATGAGCGGAAACGGCAAACTACACTTTTATGCGATAACTTCGGAATATAATGTCTAACATTCATATTGATTATTGGATGTTTTGAATTCCGATACAGGCGAATAGATAGTTTACCTAATGATTCGTGATGTTTAGGAATTAGCTCATAAATGGTACGTACTATTGGGAACATTTGGAAACCAATTTGGACCTTAGATGGTAAGTCATATTAAAAGTAGTAAATATTCTAACTAATTTCCTTCACACCCGAACACAGTCTGAAATGTTTTTATATTACTGTGTTACAGTACAATTAAGCGCTGCCTACTCACAATGAATGAGACTCACCATCAATATTATAAATTACATAATATATATTAACCGAAATACCTGAATTACAATTTATTTTTATTCATACAAACTCTCTCATCGTTTATAGGACATTTAAGAAATCCTTAATTTTTATAACTGGATACATTTTAAGCTACTAAGCCTGTCAGAATAAATTACTTTTATTCTTTCTTACAGTATCTTCCTGCCTAAAAAAATCGATTATGTTTTTATAATATACAAAACCAACTCAACCCCACTCTGTCCTTGCAGAATTCATAACTTACTCGATATTTTCAAGGTGGGTGATAGTTTACTGGGAAAAGTTGTCGAGGCGAGGCGCACTGCACTTAAACTTGTGCACATAATGCTACATTATTCTGACAAATAGCTTCACTCCGTAGCGCTACGGCGTGGCGTGAATAAGAGTGACGAAATACAGCACTTATTTTATTTGTTAGTAAAAATCGTTTCTGCTTAAATTAATGATATTTTAGTTTTACTTATTCTTAAGAGTATTTTTTCACAAATAGAGGGTAACCGTTACGGCTTAATTTGGAAGCATTAGCTTCAATTATGCAGTAGATTATATTCAACGTTACTTAAATACTAAACTAATCTGCATAAAATAATACCTTTTTAACAACGATGAGCTAACATTTGACATCAGTTGACACGTTTAAGTGACAATAGGCCCGTAAATGGTGAAGCGCAAATTGCCCTGAAAGTTATAACTCTTGTCAATGACTGTCCGAACACAACAATGCTGTTATGGCGGCAAGTTCACATTGAGGTTAGCTAGTCATGAATGCGCCTGGCTAGTCAGTCCGGCGAATTCAATAAACTTTACTACCAACCAAACTTTCGTGTTCAAAGGCAAGCAGTGATCCACTACGCTAGGTAGACAGACAAAAAATATTTATTTTCTTTATCTTTTCCACCAGAACGATAGCATCACTCAATGAATATTTTGCCATTTTATACTGACGACAAAGAGGTTCTTCGTATGTTTCATTTGTTGCTTGTTCATATCTGACAAGCATAACTTTTTACAGTGTATGCAAATTTTAAATTTTCTATTTTTGTTAAAATTAGTACAAGTTCATTTCTTGAAACAGGTTGCTACATTTATTTTATATATAAAGGCCTTATTGATTCCACAATTCTTTTTCTGTTGTTGCAGATAATGTACGTAAGATGAACATATATAAGTATTCAACATAATTACAGGTAACCCCGCTCAAAGAAGGAGCATATGCAGACGACAATCAGAGCCGCATACCACGGTTAATTCAATTCCAAATCGCAAGACGGTTCAATTTACAACTTCAACAAGTACAAACAAGGTTATTTAAGTGTTATAAACTTATTTCTGCTTGGAAACTCGGAGGCGTAGAGGAAGTAACAATGTATTGTATCTAATTGATTTACGCCGACTTGTAAGCATTGCAGCATTAATATTATATAAGTTGAGATAAATTTAGAATTGAATTATGTACAAATAGTAATTAAGATTTTTAAACGAAGTGTGAACCAAACGGGATATTTGCTTACTTATAGATCAATACGTAACAACCTGATATTATTATTATTTGTCTCCATAATACCATACTAAGCCAGTTACCTTGGCATAAGTAAAGTCTTATTAAACCCGAAAATTTATCAGCAACAACCACCCTTAAACTGAATGATAGTAATATTGACACAGTCTCTAGGCAGAAAGAGAATTTATATCATGATATAAATCAAAACGGTGACATTTACAAGAGACCTAACTGCAATAGCGATCTTGCTACGTGTCTATTACGTTAAAACATTTTTTTTACAAATAAAATAATGTTTTTTTCGTAATTTTATTGAGTATTTTATTTACCCCGGAAGTAGAGAGCAGACGAATCAATATTATTATTTTTAGATCATCCGAGTGTCAAATAAGCATACTTGTATTACCGTCATCTAATACCTGAAATATGCGAAGCGTGTGGTCGACCCCTGGAGAAATCTAATCATACCCTTCACGATCCCATACTGTAGCTGCTTTAATGACGACAGGAAATTCATTCTATAACCCAATGACTTGTGAGAATATTATACTCATAATATAGTGAATTATTATTAAAAAAAATATATTTAATAGTTATTTATTTTACCCACTCCAATGTCTACATAAATTAAAACCAGTTTTAAATTTCAATTTTAAATTTCTCCGACAGAGATTAGAATTTGATAATCTTCAAAGAGATTAAATAATTTGTTTGAATAATAAGATAATTATAGTTGAGAATATTTTAGATAGAGTAGAGACCTTTTAAACATAATCAATCTAGCCTTTGAAGGCTACGACGCCACGAAACTTAAGAGATAAATGCTTTACAATAGTGACAGTTAATTTAGTTAAGAGTTATAATTATATAATGTAATACAAACTTTCTCATGGCATATTGTCCTTCAAATGTGTTCTAACACACGTTCAAAATGCCATGTCTTCAAAGGAAGTTCTGACATATTTAATTTTCGACCCTTTCCCGAAATTTACCTGGACGCGACGAAAGCGTTTGTGCTTTAACGCTAATATAACGATATTTAAATTTCAAGCGGTTGTAGAATTATTCTATTACCTAAAGTTATTAAAGTCGTATATAAAATGTAAATATTCTATTATAATGTATTTAAAAAACAAAGTTGTCTATGTTGCCTTTTTTTTTTTTTGTTATCGCTGGGAAAAATGCAATTGGCATCCTCTCCCGCCGGGGGACGGGAGGGGTATGTGGGACTCCCGGTTACCCGATATACCCACTAAACAACCCAGCGGCACTCCCTCTACGCCTTTGCTGGCGGGGAACTGGGAACCAGCAAGCCCGACCTTCCAGCTCCCCACCGGCGTCTGCCCGCCAAAGAGGCAGGCTTTTCACACCCCCTCCCTAACGAGGTGGGGGGATCGAGGACGACCGTGAGTGCTCAGTCGCCCTCAGTCGGCTTGGTGGTAAGCGTGCAATGCGGGCGAGGGCGCCCCCGCGCCTGTCGCCCGCTGCTCATCACCTAGGAGGAGGAGGGTGATCTGTCTATGTTGCCTACGTTAACTTTATTAAATATCAATGTAATTTTTTCCTAATGCGATATTTGCAATGCACCTTAACAATAATAAGGTGTCCACGAAGAAGTGGAATGTGTCAATAGAGACCTGTTCTTGGGAATTGTTTAAATGGGCTACGTCGAGGGCGAAATGGTAGATGAAGGCCAGGCAATTGGGTCACAGGTGATGTCGTAAATATTAACTGAAACAGTATCTCATAAAAGAAGAAGGCAACATCTGTTTTTATTTATTTTACCTCAGAAGAAAAACCGTTGCTAAAGACAAGTAAGTTGAGTGGAGTCTAATGATTTAGATTGTTTGTTTGCCGCAGGGGCATTTTTATATGTACGTCCGCGCGAATAAATCGCGGACGTGGACCGTGACGCCATTGTTCATTTAAATGAGTTAGGGGAGGTGAAGAAAATTCGAGTAGATTTATTTTTTAGTAATAGGCTAACATTTGAAATTTATTTTACACGATGATAAGTAACAATAGGGACTGGCTTATCTACCACCAGACCATTTATGAAGATGGTGAAGACTGCTTTCCTAGAATGCTCTTGCTCTGACATATATGACTGCCAAAATACAAAAACATGGAAATAGTAAAAAAATTGCGTATTATAAACAAGATTTTACGATAGACTATCATGTTACAACTAAAAGTTCCACCGTTAGAAAAGCAATATTTTAGTAACCTTGCTATTTATATTGTACTCATGGGATCCACCGTAATATTTATATAAAAAAACAAATATTTGGAAACAGTAATTATTTGAAAAGTTGTTAACATGGAAAAAGTAAATCTCATTGTTTGAAATTTGACATGACATCGTAATTGCTTGGGGCCTACATGTATCTTTTGCAAAGTTATAACGAGTACACTGTGAAATGGATTTCGAACATTGTAACAATGATTTAAGAATAAAGTTCAGGTGAAACTTTCACTGATCTTTTCCTATCTATTCATATCCTTAAAACTAAAAGGGGCTTGTGGCACTGTATATCCTAAACAGTTGAAACAATTTTGGTAATGCCATCTTTTTTATTTGAAAAATTACTTCGTAGATTATGGCACTATATATAATCTAGAGCTTATAGATCAGAAACGATCTGTGTAGAAGTCAGGAAAATTTATGCACAGCAGTGTATTTCTATTGGCTGGTAATAATGTTGATGAACGTGATTTAAAAAGTTTGACGATTTCCAGCTACTTTCCGGTTTAATTGTTTCGTAATTTTACGTTACATAAATTCTTAGATTGGTTTTAGTTACATATATGTAGTATTAACAGCGGACAAGCAGTATAATGAATGAAAAGAAAAAAAAGGTTAAAAAGTATTGGAAAGTATGCAGGGAACATTTGTTTGTTCTAACGGAAGTAGCGTCGGCAGCGTTGAAAGAAAATTATTACAATTCAAACAAACCAACGTAAACTATGGGAGAACGTGATATTGCATAACGCAAAAGAAGAGTTGGATAAACTTAGGTATTTAAATTAATGGCACAAAGTTGGGAACATTTTGCAATGAACTTAAAATAATTTTTCAGGTATACATTTTCTATGACAATTCAAATGCCAATATAAGGTAGCATCTAATTTGTAGAGATTAACTTTATTGCGGACAAAGCTAATCCGCAACGAAAGACGAAAGTCATTCATACTTCTGTACCAATTTCGGACAGACTTATCTAATTCAGACTACTACGTACCAATTTTTGACGTCATAGTTTATAGCGACCGACAAGTACCTGTTTCGCTCATCCTTCACCGATTACTATTTACACTAGTCGTGGAGATGAGGCAGCGCAATAGGAACGCGTAGGAACAGATAAATTTAACCCTTAACCGACCGATGTAGCTATATAATCAAGATCGCCTACTTCACGCCCAAAAACAATTTTAATATCACTTTTATTCCTGGTATATTTACTTGTTTTATTACATACACAGCATTTACGTGCATTTCTCCGTACAAAAAAAAACAGACCGAACCTGGAACAAAATTAGAGCTGGTAGAAGTATACACATTATAGGTACAGTCATTCAAAGTTTTTCATAAAATAATGTATCAGATTTTTTACCAACAATAGGCTAACACCTCTAAATTCACCTTATTTCATTAAAATAAAAATAATAGATTTTTTTAGTATGGAATAAAATAGTACGTGAAAAAAAGAGAACACAAGACGATGATACGAAATAAGATGGAACGCAATCTAACAAAGCGGAGCAGAAAAACATAAAACCAGTGTAAGAGATATTGTTTCCATTATTACTTCTGTTAGTCGATACATTAATACAGACAAATTAAGTATGCCGCGAACGACGTATGCCTTCGATATAACTTATCTTGAACTAGATTAGAGGACTTATTTAAACTTATTTTGAAGGCATCCCTTTATTAACTTTTGCAATGCTTTACACAAATGTGAAAACAAGGTAACATTTCAGAAGCAGTTTTATATATTAAAAAGGTTTAAGCCTCTTAACATCAAACTTTGATTACTATCTGCAGCTAACTTTCGAATATAATACCTAAATGTATGTTTTTTTAATTTGTAATGTTTTTTAATGTATCAGCAGTGTAATTCACACCCAATGTCCTCTGATTAGACAGTGTGTGGGCTGCATTGGAAACGAGCGCTCCGTCTTTGGAATGTAAACAGAATGTTCCTTAAATAAATAAAAATAAGCTTGAATACGAAATAAGTATCTTTTTTATCGGTTACCGGGCAACACTTAACCTGGGTTTCACTAAATGTAAAGTGAAAATTGGACCGTAGATGGTAAAGCGTAATTGCCCAAATAATTTCTGGTTCACAAACGTATGAATGCCAAAATTTTTAAATTCAAATCTGTTATAATATTTCAAAATAATTGGCTTTAGTTATAGCAAATTTAATAACTACTTAAGTAGCGTTTAACCCAGCAAGACTGATGCTAACTTCAGTAAATAATTAAAATTTCGTTGCAATTTATTTTGCGCAAGAGATATTGTCTTCGGCGTTAAAATAATTACGTTCCGATCAGTATTTGCCATTATTTGTTCCTTCTTGTTTAATAAATGGAATACTAAAAAGCTGTGCTTAAGAAAATGAACTTAAATAACAAATGAACTGGCTGTTCCCTGGAATGTATAAGTATCCTTCTAAGTGAAATTATACGTTTTAAGATTTTTAATGACTGTGGAGTAGTATTGTATATTTAAAATTATTAAACCATTTATTAATTAGGATAATATTACTTTATATGCTACTATCTATTAGCCGCCCCTTCTCTGGATTTAGATTTTTTTTTATTTAATATAAAGATTATTTGTCCTCTAGTACACCAATTTTAAAGTCTATTGACTAAGAGAATACTTTCATTGAAATTTCAACTGAAGGGGCGAGGAGGCCCACCCTAGGAGGTAAAATTTCAAAAAATAGTTTCTTAGCGAATATCTACATTATAAGGAACACACTCTCCGAATCTCGTGTCTCTTGGACTGACGGTTTAGGCTTGGCAATGATATAAAGGCCAGTATTGAATCAATCATGACTGAATTATATATGTGTAGTTAAAGAAATATTATGAAATATTTTCATTACCATTGTGTAGGAAAAAATTTTTACTTATTTTTTATCATTTTACATTATAGATGAAAAGGTTCAAAACAATGCTTAGAATTTGCAACAATGCTTTGATTTCATTATTAAATAATATTAGTTCGAATGAAACGGTTCCATTACATTTACATATCAACTGAAAGTTTTAATCGTGGACCTTTCTCCCGAGCTAGCCTTGGGCTCCCTTTATATCATTACGTAACACTAGAGGTCGTAAAGGCTTTATCAGAATTTTACATTACACTTTATAGGCAATTACTATACGTAGGGTCCAATTACTCTGTCATCATAAATTCTAATTTGTTCGAAATAGTGTAACAGAACCCACGTCCGAACTTTATTAAAAAAACATTATGTTTAGAAGTAAATTTGTCAAATGGCTAAACGGTGGACATAAAATCATCGACGGGTCAACCAATAAAATCTTGCACCTAATAAGAAGCGTATAATTATATACTGTGAAATGTTGATAGCAATTTCTATCTCTGTCTATTTCTGTAAGTGTAAAAACAAAAGATAACCTAAAATTAATTAGGACTGAAAATTGAATAAGCCTTATTCCGATAAAAACATTTTGAAACCTTAAAGGAAAATTCTTCAGATTGGAATTCAACCGTTTAATGTTAAAGAAAGTTTTAGGATTACTATTCGTGCTAAAATTCTTAAACTGTCCTTTAACCTTCAGTATAAAACAATTGGGGGATTATTATAACATTTACATAGTATACAATGTTCAATATCAGCCTAACATTAATAAAAAAGTAATACCGTTTGATTCATATTTAACGACATCAAACGGAGATTACTCGTTTTACTTCTTTATAAAACGAATTTGATTAAATACTTCTTCTATTTGCTCTGTTATATTAGCAAATTGCTCGAACAGTCTGGTACCTACCGTCATCGACGCCTACGATTTGTATAAATTGTAATTACCATTTCCGTTCTAATTTAAACCGAGCGACGAAATGAGGCAGCGTTATCATCAATAATTTTAAATATAGATAGGCTAATAAATTTATATTAACCTATTCGAGGAATAGATATATAAGCTTACTCGTAACAGGATATGACAGATTTCTCTTTCCGTATATTAGGCTAGATTGTTATAATGTTCCTAACATACCTCGAAATGCTGATCTACCTCCTACGGGGTTTTACTTAGTAAAAATTCGGCGTAACCCTAACTTCACCGGAAGGCATAGAATCTTTAAAAGACTCTCCCCCCCCTTCCATAGAAAAAAGAAAAATATAATTGCAATGAGTGTGTTTTTATATGTGTAGTGTTCGAATAATGGAGAGTATTAGAAACCGCTGTGATTTCTTTTTCATTTTGTCAGAAGATAATTTTGACCTTATGGTGATTGTACAATTGTTTTTTTAGTTTTATAAATACATAAACACTGAGTTAATCTGCATAAAATAATACATTTTGAACGACAATGGGCTAATCGGTCTCAATTGACACATGATATATAATAAATGCATTCAAGCGTTGCTTAGCGGAAATCCATGACTCAATAATATGTGCGAATAAGCGAGCGGAAGCTTACAAATTAATTTTTGTTTTATTTAGACACGATGTGATGACAATGCAACCGCAAATGGTGAACTATGTTTGCCTAAAATACTCTGGTTCTCACTTTTATAACTGCCGGAACTTAGCAACGCCGTTTATAGCGGTAGATTGGCCATCTTTCAGACTCGACAACTCATGTAACCTAATTTCAACCTAGAACCTCTGTTTTTAGGCAAAAGAGAAACCATTAAGCCACGGAGGTACTGAAAATATAAATGGCTGCTTTAAATAAAACGTGATATATATGTAACAATATTGCTACTTAGTCAATTCGCAAATAAAATACACGCAGCGTTATAGCTTTATTATCTACTTTTACGAAAGAGTAGCCGATGTATGTGAATATACGCTTGTAAAATTCAAATAACTACATATGGTACAGCACATACACAGCGTCGAGTTCTCACCCATAAAATTCAAAGTATGTTTCTTGAATATATTAAATATATAATGCGTGTAAAGACTTTCAGTCATTTTTGTTCAAACAAATGTTTTATCCAGTTAACAGTGTCCTGATAATATACAATTTTTTTATTATTTAATATTAAAAATAATAAATGTTAAAAAAAGACTTAACCACCAAATATTTGTACAATACACTATAATGAAAATTAAATCGTGTAACTTATCGCAATATTCTTTATATAATCTGTTAATATTATCATAACGGATGAAATATGTGTGTTATGGATTTCAGTACATTATTAATGACGAATATAGTCGTCAAAAACATTTAACCGGTTAGAGTAGGTATAATATTTAGAATTTACAGGTCGCATTTACTAACAACCTAATTGAAAATGTTCACGACCGGTTCCTCGAGACAAATCAGAGGTACAGATAATGAAACAAAATTAAATATCTCTTTAAGCATCTCTATAGTCAAGTTAAGCAAACAAGTAAGTGGTTCACGTAATTTAGAAATAAACATTTCCATTTACGCACAATTGACGACTAGGACATGCATTATGTTTACATGACACGATTAATTTTTTTTCTGGTTTTAAATACTATGAAACCTTCTTTATACCAAAGATTTAGGCTGTAAAATGAGTTCTTAAAACTCATGGGGGAAGATCAGCCAATCATTCATGTAATGCAAGAAATTTATCACAAAACCTATTTAAATGTCTTACAAATCAACAGTACAACGCGAAATGTATCTTCAATTTTATTAAATATGGTACACTGCATTGCAGCTAACTTACGAGATATTCTACAACCAACGCCAATATCGAGTCTGTGTTATTAACGATTGGATGAAATTGTCGAAGTAAAATACAATAAGGTATGCTTACCCGTCGGAAATTTTAAAGAGATAAATTTGTCGCGCGAAGAGCCTAGACGTATCATTAGTGAACTGCATTTTTGGGGTTCCGTACCTGAAAGAATGATAAACGGAACCCTATATCTATGCCTCTGCCTTCCGTCTGTCAGTGGGCTAAATCTCATGAACTTTAATAGTGTAATAGATAAAAATATGTGTGACTAGAAATGATTTTTGCACTATTTTAAAACTATTATGGAATAATTTACTGTGACTGTATAAAAATATCTATATAAAAAGTTGTATACAAATATAGTTCTGGTCAATATTAATTGGACAAGATAATTTTTTTACAGATTATGTATTTCAATTACTGCTACAACAAACAATAAAGATAAAATAATACAAGAAATGTAATTTTATTGGCATTTATGGTGTAGCTCTTCACGATGCGAGTCCGATTCACGCTTCGCCATTTATTTACTTGAACTAAGTATTCTCCATAACAATTACCTTACAAATCATCAAATTATCTTGAAATTTCATCAAGTTATTAAGCTGTGAAATAAGGGCTCGAGTCCCTAACTTTCACTTAATAACAATTGCTATGAACATTCTGGTAACATACGTTTGCAAATACGTGACTAAACTGTCCACGATACCAATTACAAAATCTTATAACAATAAATACAGTTATTACTTTGCTTGTCTTATCGGTCCACTTTGTTGCTGGAGACTTTTTGGTGTCATTTTTTTTCACAGTTAGAGAACCTAAAAAGCTGCGAGGACTGTGCGAAATAGGATGCTGTTTACTATTCTCCTTGTCAAAAAGTGCTACGTGATAAATATAGATTATGATTTTAATAAATAGATTTCGATTTTGCGTGGACTTAGTTATTTATTTTTTATTATTATAATCTACATAGCACCCTATTGTGCACGTTCCTTTAGGATTTAAGGCCGAACGCCTCAAGCACCCTGAAATTACATTAATACGGCGCTCTTGAAATAGGACGAGTAATGTAGTAACACATGACAAAGAACCGCCTTTGTAGATGGTATTTAGCAAAAGAAACATGGAACTAGTATCTATATATTTTTCAGTGTTGTTAGCAATTTATTAAATGTATCAATATTAAAAATATTAATCAGGCCAAAAAAATTCTTATTAAGATTTGGCAAAGCTAAGTTTACTGTTTTTTAAAAGTAATCATATTTAATATAATTAGTTTTCCCTTTTTTTAGCTACATTATAAAAATTTACTAATACTAACTGTACCTAGGAACATCTTACCGCCTAACAGTCAATGAATATTGTACGAGTATTACCTTTTCAATGAACTTAATTTTTTGTCGTGAATCATTCCTAATTTCCCAGGATTTTCTCGTTATATTGTTTTAATAAAATCACTAAATTTAATTAAAGTACACAGTATAGTTTATCCCATGAGAACGTTTAATTTCTCTGGGATAAAAATTAACCCAAATAGAATTCGTAAACAATATTTTTAATATTTTACTATTTTTAACATTATTCATTATGAGGAAAACCTTTCTACTCACTCTAGCACAGGGACGTTTAATTTTTCTGGAATCAAAAATACATAAATAATCCTAAGTAAATGTTATTCCATAAAATAATCACGTATTTGCCAAGATTCATGGAAATCTATTCTGTAGTTTTTGCATTATTGATAGTCAAAGAGACAGACAGGCAGACAAAAAAATCTATAAAAAAATGTTTTCACTTCTACATGCTCGAGTGTTTTGCAGATAAGATTTTTAAAATTATTTAATGCACAGATTTGATTGTGTAACAATTTTATTATAATAATGATTAAATCCGCAATTTTCTTTAATTGCGTAATCAGTGAGAGCATTTCGTAAATGGAACAGGGAAAGGACAGTTGCTAATTACGAACTCATTTTTCATAAAATATTCAAATCATTCCGATTTTTATCCTCATTTCAAATCCGTAATACAAAAATGGCCACGCAATATTCATTTTCTCATAATTTACAAGGCTATTCCAATAAGGTGGTCGATAACGTCCCACCTCTGCTTTTTGTAAATTGAATTTCAAACTCATATCGAAGTAATAGAGCATACTCTTGGCTCCATACAATAGTTCGACATATTTATTGAAATTGTATGTTGATATCTCTAGGCCCAAAGTATGACTATGTAAATCATATCGTTTTCTATTATCGGATGCTTTGTTTTCGGTTGTTAGTATATCCCAAGAACTAAATAAAAAGTAACTAATGACCAATAATCAATTACATAAGCTTTGAACATACCAGTATTTACATAATACTACCTACTAAACTTTAAAAGAATATTAATCCTATATTTGAGCTTGTGAAGACCGAATTTAATTATAACTAGGTAAGTAGTTTTCATACCTTTGACATTTTAAAAATAAGTAATGTAAAAAAAATTGAAATGCAGTAATTATTACAATACAATAGCAAGCCATTAAAAAATATTTTTACTTTTTAATAATGAGTATTCCTTTCCCCACCACCGACATCTACAAATGTTGGATTAATTAAAAGATCTTTAACATTAATTTGTTAATTTATCCCATAATTGAATTCCCTTCTCAATTAAAAATATAAAATGATTTTTAGATTTTTAGTTACTTTCCCCTTATTGGTTATGCTAAGTGAAGCATAGCAATGTGAAAATATTCTATCTTCTTTTCTTACTTTTCGATACCTTGTTCATTGTCTCCGTGCCCGAGACAATAAATAATCTAACCTGGGATACAACAAACTCAAAAGTGTTATAGAAGTTTCTGATATATAATATCATTGTTATGAATAAAATTTTCATTCAATGAAAATAAAATTAACTGAGAATGAAACTTTCAATTTAGAAGCAAAAATCTTTTTTGACTAACCAGTTATTGTATTTCGCATAAAAGATTTTAGGTTACTTGTTTAATGGGATTTCAAAAACCGTTTTAACAAAATTATATAATACTAATATTTGTCTAAATAAAATCGTGGTGAGTAAGAAATATTATGGCTTTATTACAAAACCTAGCACCTGCCCACGACTGATTACTTTGTTCTGTTAAGCTACGCTATTTCCGTTTTATCTGAATTTGCGCGCGAACAATGCCCGATTGTTTGGAGAAACCCCAAGACTATATAAAACATTTTGGGTGAAATTGTGGAAACAAATATCGGCCAGGCATTGCCTAAAGTCAACAACGATAGCAGTTTAGATACAGGCACAAGGGACGATGGCCTGTTTTATACTATTCTAATAAAATTGTGTAACATTTAGAAACATGCTGCGTAAGTAGAATATTATATAATTTTTTTATAAATATATTACACACTCAAATTAGTTTCACTTTACTATTTAATACGCAAAATAAAAACATTTCTTATTAATTATTAAAAACGAAGAAATTAATGGAAAATACATTTTTATGTTTAATAATTTCCTTAGAGTAAATCCTTGCAAAGCGTTTGATAGTTTAGTTATTTAAGTTTCTTTTGTTTTCGCATTCATTCCTATTATCGGTCACCCTCGTAGTTACTCATATTATTAATCATACAATCTATCTACGCTTGCCTTAATCTTTCTTTACCTTTATATCCCCAAAACAAAACTTCCATGTTCAAAAATAAAATTATTTGAGCGTTGCCTTTAATTGTATTGTAATTTTCAGCGATAGTAGTGATCGTGGCATTACATTATTTAGTTTTAAGCGTCAACTGTTATAAAAGCAAATTCTTTTCACACGGCCTGGAAACTGAGCCGTCATTGTCAATATTGTACGCGCGGGATAAAAAGAGTGATGCGGTCACAAACGACTGCCTGATGGAGATGTACCCGCGGAATTTGTACAAGTACCCGCTGCGAATAGACAGAAACGATATACCATGCATAATACACTGCGTACTCAAAAAGTTCGGTATAATGTCTAACGACGGCATAATCAATATTAAGAATTACTACAAAAGGGTCCAAGCCTTCCACCGCCACGACCCAAGGGTCTTGATATCGGACGTCGGCGAAACATGCGCGCAAAACATCAATGGAATGAACTTGGACCATGATGTTTGCAAAAAAGCAAAAGTTTTCAATGACTGTACGCAGTTATACGTGATTTCTTATAAAGATGCGGACGAATAGTTTAGTGTTATTATTGAAGTCATATTTATTATTAATTTAAGACCTTTTAATAAATTTATACACTAAATAAATTGTTACTAATTATAGTATTTACTGTCATATATAATATGTATATAAAAATCTGAAATGTTATATATTAAATAATTATTAGTTCATTTATTTTATTTAATTTAAATGACTTTCATAAGATCTGAAATAATTGAAAGATTTCTAAAATTATCAATTTTCTAAATTACAAAAAGGAAATTCGTATAAAAGGATAAAAGAAGATAAATTAACGAAATTGAATTTAAATTCTCCGATTGTTCTCAAGGTTCTTTATTTAGTAGAAATGTCCCTAACTCATTCATTATTTAAAAGGGTTAGACGATTCCGTAGGTAAAATAAAATGTATGATTTTAATAGCTTTTGAAAAGTGAATTTTTAATCTGTCAAAAATTTCCTATGTAATTGCTTTCAAAAATTCTATCGCAACATAATGACAACCAACTTTATATTTCATGGATCTAGCAATAATGAACTAAAATTTCATCAACAATCATTGTTTAAAAATTATAAGCCCGTTCATTAAACAATTATCGTCTTCATCAATTCTGCCTATTGATACGTATCGTTGAACAGAGGGTTCCTTAGTGGATTATTGTAACCGTGAAGATCTGATATTTTTTGACTTATGCAAATTTTAACGTAATTTCAACTGAATGTTGTGTGTTTTTTTCTATGGACAGTTTATTTATTTATTATGTACTGTATCATTTACTAAGAAATGCTTATAACGGCCTGTAAATAACTATAACAGTATCCGAGAAATGTTTTTTTTTTAAATAATATAGGTAATTGCTTGATCACAATTCCATGTGATGTTGAGTGGTGATGTGATCTACGATGGTAAGGCATACTTACACAGATGTAATATAAACTCTCTCTCTTCTATGTGTTATTAATTAAAGAGTAAATTGAAAATTCGAATCATTAAAAACTTTAATGGGACACGTTATTGTTCCAGCGAAGATACTTCTCGCCTTTCTAATTGTAAAAAGCGTGGAAGCACGTATATCGGTTATATACGCACACGACAAAGCGTCCGACGCAGTAGCCGACCAGTGCCTCAATGAAATGTACCCTAAAGGCAAACGGGTCGAATTCCAGGAGTCCGACGAAGCTTGTATAATATATTGCGTGCTGAAAAAGTTTGGGATCATTAATTCGAACGGTGTAATCGATTTAGATATCTATCGGTAAGTATATAACAATAAATAGCAGATAATGAATAAAACTAATCGTGTAGTATCGACGTATAAACTTAGTAGAAGGCTTCCAAAAATTTAATATGTACTACTTTTTAATGCAAGATCTAACCGACTATATAAAACAAAGTTTCTATATTTAATAAAAAGTTATTGATTCTTCAATGTAACCTATTGATTCAAGCATTACTTTGCGGAACTTTTAATTACTGGAAAATAAAACAAAATATTTGACGTTGGACTATCGAATATCTGAGAGTGCCACATATAATGGCAAAACGCGGAGAGATCGTATGTTAGTCGTAGTATTTGCATTTGACCAGGGCGGAAATCGACTTATAATTTATTGTTTTAGTTTCCAATAAACAAATAATTTTTACGACAAATCTATCACCCGGCCTCAATTTCATCTAATGGTAAGCGATAATTTTTTATAATGAGGCCGTAGATGGAGAAGTGGTTTTACAGAATATGTATAACTGCCGGAATGCACCAATGCTATTATGGCAAATTGACATTGAGGGTAGTTACTAGCCAGACGGGTTCTAAAAAACTTAGTTGGTCCCCAAATCGAGGGCAGCAAACTTTTTGGCCACGGAAGCAGTATTATTTTTATTGATAAATTACCGTAAATACATGATAATTACAAAAATTTATAAAGCATATGAATTTCAGTAAACGAGTACAGGTGGCGCATCAGCTGGACCAGCGCAAGTTGATGAGCGACAACGGCAGCTCCTGCGCTGAAACTGCTGACGCTACCCAACATAAGCAAGACGTCTGCAAGAAGGCGAAGATATTTAATGACTGCACACATCTTTATAAAATATTGTTGAAGTGAAATAAATCTGTAAGAGTTTCCATTCTCTTTATACATACCAATATATGTAACAATCTTATATCATTGTACAGTATTGCTATTAACTCATCCAGTCGATCCTGATATGAATGACATAATAATATTTTCCTTCTAAAGTTAATGAATGAATGCTTTATCAATATAAATTTCTATAAATACTATTATCTTATATTTACATATACATCGGTGTCCATTTTAACTATTTTATTTTCTCTGTGAATGATACAGATTGATATCTCCTAGTAAGAGAAATAAAAATTCAATCATCATTACAAACAATAATAAATCAGTTGTGTCATCTGGATCCCGTCACTACTTTCACGGTTTTCAGTTCAGTCTTTTTATCCAAAAACTATTACGGTTTACGGGACTTAAACCAAAACAATTTTTTTTATTGACTCCATAATGCAACGGTTATTCGCTAGTAATACAGAGATTCGTGATTAGAATCCAAAGATTGTCCACATAACTGGCGTAGTGATATAGTACGAACAATGGTACGAATATTTTGTGCTCGCCTGACTAGTTACTACCCCTATATTGTCAATTTGCCACCGAACATCATTACTAAATTCTGGTATCCAGGCGACGACAGAATATTCTGTGCTAGATGGCGTTATAATATTCAGCCTTGTTGTGAATGGCAAGAGATCAAGAGGTCGATCACTTACCCGCTGGACTGCCCAAGTGCAGTCCATAGAGGGACATAGGCATTTGCATTCCCCTCAGACAAACCGACGTTTAAAAAGGATGGAATCAGGTTATCCAATCGTCGATGAAGACTATTTAAAGGTAATGAAACGGTTTAGTAATGAGACGCACGAGGCAGAAGAAGTGACTCAATATCATGTGAATGTGTGGTCGAGTGTTAGGAACAACAAGTGTTAGTAGCCAGCAATTCACCAATACATAAAATAAATTTGAATTAATCTTCTATTTTGCAGAGATATACCAGTATATAAATAAGTCAGTTTTGAAAACATTGGTAACACAGTGCGAATGTATCGGAATTCCTTTCGGAACAGAAGATAAAGTGCTCGAGGGATACAAAGCTTTTAATCAAACGGCACACGCTCATCTTTCACTTTACCACGAGTTTCCTGATACATGCTTAACGTAAAGATTTAGTAACGATTTGGCGATTCAATAATCATTTCTTTTTATGAAAATCTGTTTTTGTAATACAATAACAACATTTATAAGAGAAAGTAAAAGTAGTTACTACGTATTTGGAACTGTCATGTGCCTTGTATAATTTATTAAACTAGTTAAAGTTAACATTAATATAAGCGTTTCGTTATTTATATAATAACACACAGAAACATTAGAATAAATTCAAAAAGGAAAACTCCAACAAAACGTAATACATGAGAAACAAACCTTAGGTCAGTTCGCATCCAGTTAAATAATATATTTCTACAACCTTCTTATCATGTACAATTAAAACAAAACCATTAATCCAAACCAACGTCATTCGATACTACATTAATTTTCATGACTTCGATTATTTATTTTAAGAGTAATTTTGTTTAAATGTATGAAAATATATACTCTCTCTAAATAACAAGTGTTTTTTACATACGACAAGTAAAAAATAGTTTCACAATTTATATCAAAGTGGTGAAAATATGTTATTAAAATTTTAGGTCACTCCGTTGAATATGAATTTATATTTTGAGCTTGAAAACATGTTGCTTGATAACTTCCTTTGACAAAACAGCTTACTACTTTTTAAAAAAGTGTGCTGCAGTACGTATTTAAACGTATCACTAAAATTTACTT
>DWQX01002331.1:0-22309 GCA_018245475.1 Pharmacophagus antenor | reverse complement strand
TATTTTATGTTACATAACAAGTTCCCTATTTAATAAGGTAAATAAATAATTTGTAGAGCACTAACTTTTGGAGTTTAATTCAATATTGTAATTTTTTCAAGGTGGTCTCTAACTTTTGGCCGGCAGTGTAATATTGCATATTGTACTGTAAAGTTTACTGTTCTGTTAAGTTTTACAAGTAGATATACACAACATCGGGTGTAATCGTTCTACTTGTATAAATGCCTTAGATTGTATAAAAAGTGCAATTGATTATCGTAATATACAATTTGTATCAGTATTCTCGTTAATTGTTCGAGATTTCAGAATTTATTTTCGTTGCTTTAACTACCAATAAATATTTTTTTAGATTTTCAGATCAAAAATTTCCATTATTCCTCAAGAACCAGTTCTCTTTTCTGCTTCCTTAAGGTATAATTTAGATCCATTTAATCATTATTCTGACGACGAAATTTGGAGAGCCTTAGAACAGGTATATATCTGCTTAATTCATTATTGAAATATATATATACTTATTTATTAAATAACTTTAGAAGTTAATGTATAAAAACATACCATTTAAATTAATTTTTGTAGACGTGGTTCGTCTCTTATGTTAGGTTTAAATATTTTAGGCGTAGGTTGTTTCAAGCACTTTGAAACTACGAATTTGTTTTACATATGGTACATATTATATGTAACACCAATTCACCATACTATATGTAACATAAAATTTACATTGCATATTATAATTCTACTTCAAATTTTAGATTGAACTAAAAGAAGCTATTCCAGCATTGGATTACAAAGTCGCTGAGGGAGGTGCAAATTTTTCTGTTGGTCAAAGGCAACTAGTGTGTCTAGCACGAGCTATTTTGCGTTCAAATACAATTCTCGTTATGGACGAAGCAACTGCAAACGTGGATCCTCAGTGAGTAAATGCGTATTTACAGACACTATTGTTTTATATTTATTCTGAAGTTTTAATCAAATTTTTTATTAATAGTAATTGGATATCAAATGTTTGATTGTACAGTTATATTTCCCACGAGACTTGAAATTTTTTTGTCATTTTAAAAATTAACTAGAAAGTACGAAACAGATAAACTATAATTGGTAAACCTAACTCACAAAGGTTTATGATCCCTACACAAAAATAATATCTTACTCACTATCGTCATGAATCTTCAAGAGCACTTATATACCTAAGAACAGGAAGTATGTATTAAAGTTGGTTCTGTTTATCAAACATTTATATTCTAATTTTCAAAATATTTTTAATCCTTTCATTTTGTCGGTATTTATTTTTGTTTGTAGTTGTAACGGTCGATTTAATTTCATACAAATCTTAATTTCTTTTAATTATTTCAGAACCGATGGTCTAATTCAAAATACAATTCGGCGTGAATTTGCGACGTGCACAGTGCTCACAATTGCTCATCGTCTTAACACTATCATGGATTCCGATCGAGTCCTTGTCATGGATAAAGGTCAAATGATCGAATTCGATTATCCGTACCGTCTTTTATTAAATCCAGAAAGCAAATTCAGTTCCATGGTCAATGAAATTGGAGATAAAATGAAAAAAACTCTGTTTGAAATAGCTAAAGATAAGTACATAAATTTAAATCCAGAATAAAAAATAAATTATTGAAATAATTTATTAAGAAACAGAACACGTCTGGTTGATGAATTAGCAGTATCAGTAGCTATCGAATTTTTAGGTTATTACGTCTTAACCAGGCTGAGTTTAAGTCTATCATTGTATATTACAATTGTATACTACAAACATTGTCAATTTTTGTGAATCTAAAGTTGAGGCTTCTAAAGCACTAAATGCGAGTATGACCTCGTAAATGTAACTACTAGTGTTTTAACATTAAAATTTAACATTAATTTTTGTGCAATTAAAAATTGAGTTATTCTTAGATCATGTTTAAGTAAGTATTAGTTTAATTAATAAAATTGTTCTGAACCATTCGAGATAAACTTTGAAAATTATAAAATGCTTGTTTTATTTCGCAATTATTCAAATAGCTATTTATTATTAAATATATTTTTCTCAATATAATTTATAAGAGCATAATACAGTCTTTGAGATTTTAAATTATACGTACCTTGCGTTTTAAATAACTATCATTAATTAGAACATACGTATAGTGATTCATCATAACCTATCACATTTAAAGTGTAACTTTTTTGTTTAAGCAGCATATTTCATGATATGAAAACACTGAAATACATTTTTCAACACTAAGAAATGAAAATCGTCAGGTATGTGGCTTCTATTTTTCAGAGAACACCGAAAATCATTTCCAAAAATTAAAATCGTCAACGTATGCACATAATATAAAAAAAATATTGAGGAGGAAGTAAATATAACAAAAATATTTTTGAATGCTGATAACCCTTTGTAGTCAACAGTGTCACTAATTTGAGTTAATGTCAGGCAATAATAAAATATAAAAATACCCAAAAATACTTATATATACGAAATGACAAATTAAATATAAATTCCAATGGATATTTAAAACGGTAAAAGTCTTCTTCTGTTTCAATTATGGGTTGCTGCGGTGATGAAACTTGTTGTGATGCAATTGAAAGTACCAATCCTTTTGTGTATTACATGGCTATTTTTTTGTTGATGGTGATTATTTATCTGGCATGGTCTTTGTATAAATGCAACTACTGCAGGCAAATTAGAAACTGCAGTTAATAAGGTTTGCGAGGTTAGTTATTGTTAAAAATAGCCCCGGAATACTTTTTAGTTTGGTTACACCGCCAATAAGAAAACATTATATTTTATAAAACTTATATTTCTTTTGATAATAATGAAAATTATTTTTTATTTCAAGATAAATACACCTCTTTTATAATTGTATTCTCATTTTACAGAACGTGTTCAAATGAGATTACATGAATTTTAGTAGCAAAGAAGTGTTTGAATTAAAGAATAAACGTAAGAAATAAAAATTTCTAGCCAGTTTATAAATCCAGTGCAACATTCATAACAGTTTAATTGCAAGTAGGTATGTTGTATTCCGGTTTGTTTGTTGTTTATTTGTTTACACTACATTCAACACCTCAATCTAAGTGTATCTACGGAGGGCGGATTTAATAGGAAGCATTTTCTACTAATTAACCTAAGAAATTAAAAAAAAATTGATCGTAAGTGTAAATTAACAAAATATTGCAACATAAAGTAAAAAATAAAACAAATATGTTTGTTAAGAAACACAATTATGAATTTGTGATAAATCATTCTTACGTATCGTACAAGAAATATGCAATGTTCCTAAGGAATATTCGTTTGGTATACCAATTTTCTACCGCGAGTGTCAATTTTTTTAGTTTAATTTCCAAACAAATATAAAGTTGTACTTCCTAATGTCTGTTTGTCAATTACTGTAAGTATACATTTCAGTAATAATGCAAATTAAAAGTAAAAATAGATACTTCAGGGAAAATCCTATTATATTTTTTTCACTTTCTTTTAGTATGTACATTTATTATGAGGCATTGGTTTCTTTGTCATATAATTATTATTACTTTATAGGCCTAGAAAAACAAAGAAGCATAATATATATATAAATATGTGTGTGTGTGTAGATTATTACGTTAAATGGCATATTTATCTAAGTTATTTATTACCACTAATATATACGCGTATGTAGTCACATCAGGTTATTTTGACAACTTAATCATTCAGCTGTTGTCATAGATGGGCTATCAAACTATATAGTCGTTTAACATCGAGTGAGATCATGCTTAAGCACCGTCCTATAAAAAAAAGGTAAATGTACTCACGAAACTTACTTTTTACATTTTAGAACATATCTTTCTTTATTTCCCTGGAAACAAGTTGTATGCACGCTCGGAGGTTCAAAGGCAGATTAAGATGGACGTACTAGGATAAATTTCTTGTAATGCCAATAAAGATAAGCAATGAAAATATGGTACATCTTCCCTATTTCATACTGGGAGAAATAAATTAGAATTGGTATCAGTTGCTAAAAGGTACAGTTTTGGATTAATCCATATGTAATAGAATGCAATGCTGAAATACTTGATAAGATAACAAAACAGACTATGTTGTTCATATAGCAGCGACTGCAACGACTTTATACGAAATGCACGGCTCTTACTTCAATATACTCGTACAAATACAACACCAGTAATCTACACTCGACATTCATTAAAATAATAGGTGTGTATCAAAATGTTATCTTGGATAATGTTCCATAGATAATTTAATGAAAACAGCATTCTATTATGGTTTTGACGTCATATCTATTATTTGACTAATGTCATACAAAATAACAACTATCATGTTTACAAAATTGTAAATTTATTTTAAGTCATGAACAAATATGAATGTTGTAAAGGATGTTGTGCTGATTGGACAGATATAATATATCAAAATAAAACCGCTTGGTTCTTCTTCACACTGATATGTTTGATAACATTTTTAGCATATCGTTTATATCGTTGTTATCATCCAAGAAGGAGATTATTTTGTTGGTGAAATGAAAAAGTTTTGGTTATCTTGGGAGCCTTTACTATCAGCCACTGTTAAGTATTTATATATTTAAAATTTTAATCATGTTCAAATATATTGTAAAAGAATAGTAAATAATGTGTATTAATATTTAAGATACCAATAGATCTTTACAATTATTAGTATTTACCTTTTAAATGTAAACATGACTTTATTGATAATATTTTAATGTAATAGTCGCTACTCTTTTACTCCTGCTCATTAAATAAAACATTGATCATTTTATCTTTATTATGTTGGGAATTAATATAACTCATAGTTTTAGTCTATAACATGCAATTATTTAAAGCGACTGCAGTTTATCTACAAGAAAAAAATGGAGAAGTATTTTCTTCTTAAACGACACCTACTTAACAGTATTGCGAAAGTTTATCAGAAAAAATGTTACGCTAGTATCAGTGACCTAGGCTTAATACCGCACTTAGTTTTTATTACAGAATTATAATTAAAGGAAAAATTACAATTTTTTGCGGCACTACAAATAAAGTACTTCCTTATAATGCAATATTCCTAACAAATATACAGATCTTATAAGTGAGCAAAAGTTATACAATGACTATTTACATTTCAATTAAAATATTGCTTAAATATAACTTTATTGCAGTGACTTAAATATTCTTAAATGATATTAACACTTAATAGTAGTTTTACAATGTGTACAATACGAATACTGACTTCATTTATTACATTTGTATATTATTAATTCTTTCGAGTTGGGCATCTTTTAGTTCTTTGTGTACATATTATATGCGTTTTGATGATTTTTATCTACACATATAACTTTATATTCGTCTGTGTTTTACAAAAAAATTTCATGTTATATTCTCTTTCAGATTGTTTTTCAAATACGCCTCTTTGGCAACTTCTAGTAACTGTCGACTGCTCTTTTCGCCAGTTTCTCGAACCATGCTCGTAAAACTACTATTAGGGTCTGAAAGTAACAAATAGGGGTGATCGAATTCTGCTATTCTGCCGCTGCTCATCACAAGGACACGATCAGAATCCATAATAGTGTTCAAACGGTGGGCTATTGTAAGTACGGTGCACGATGCGAATTGGCGCCGAATCGTTTGTTGAATGAAATTATCCGTCCTGTAATAAACAGGCGGTTATTAGAAAACAGTAAATTGACATTGACATTATAGGATATCCTTTAATTACATACTGTGGATCAACATTTGCCGTGGCTTCATCCATTATTAATATTTTATTTGAACGAAGCACGGCACGCGCAAGGCACATGAGTTGTCTCTGTCCAACGGAGAAATTAGAACCGCCTTCAGTTACTTTGAAATCTAGAGAAGGAACAGCCGATTTCATATCCACCTGCAAATATGATGATTACTAAATATTCGATTTTTGTTATTAATAATAGTTATTTTCTATAAATCAATCATTTACCTGCTCCAGAGCTCTCCAGAGATCATCATCGCTATATACGTTAAACGGGTCTAGATTGTATCTAATTGTGGCTGAAAACAGGACTGGCTCTTGCGGGATGATGGAAATTTTAGATCGTAAACCCTGCAATTTATGTCATTTTTATTGTTTATTTTAATATTATTCTTTATACTGGTAAGAACATGTATTATCGTAATATCTTATTTGATAAAATGTTTCGAGTTAAAATTAATTTGTAATAAATTTTAATATAGGTAAAACCTTAATAGTTACACGTTTTGAGCTTAAGATTAATAGCTACATTTTAGGTTTCATTAACACTTAAAAATAGTTTCTGCTGCTCCTTAATAAACCCTTACCTGCTTTGCAACTAAAGCAGTGTCGATTCCGTCGATCGATATTGTCCCATTTATAAACGAGAATCTGAATAAGGCTGATATCAGTGACGATTTTCCTGCACCAGTTCTTCCTACGATTCCCACCTGAAAAATGATATTGGCAAAATAAAAATGTCATAAAATTGTATCGTCAAGTAAATTTTATATGTTGGTCGACTAATACTACTTAAATTTTTGCTTAGCTGGTATTTTTCTTAACTTTGCTATATACTGGTATATTTCTGTTATGTGCCTTTTACGGATCCAAAAATAACCATTAAACTGACAGGGGGTAAGTATAAAATCAAAAATTTGTAGTTTGAAATTGGGCAAAAACATATTAACATCTTTTATACATAAATGTATAAATTGGTATATAAAGTTAAAATAATGAGTGTTAATTAATATTTTAGTTCAGGCAATCCAATCGGATTTTTTTTAATTAACTTTTTATCAACAAAGGGTATTTTTTAACAAAAATGGCAAAATCAACACTCTCTTCATGCATAAGTTTTTTTTACCTTCCAACCACTTTCTATCACTAGATTTAAGTTCTTGAGTACGTGAGCTTCTTCGGGAGCATAACGTAGGCTCACATCTTGAAATACAATCCTTCCTTCTAAAGGCCATGACGGTGGAATAGGTGTCGCTATAAAAAATATATATATGTTATATTTGATTTAAACGTTAATAATACTTCCAATTTTAATATATTCTTGATTGGTTGCACGTTTCATCGTCTTGATATATAAAAATATATATATAAGTTATTTACTCAAGCACAGGCCCATATACATGGTATAACTTCCGGTCATCGTTTCGAGTATTGTATTAATTATATTCTTTAAATATATTATTTTGTAGATTAATGGACTAATTTATTCATAGTTCATAGATACTAATCAATTCTATGCCCAGTATACGATTTACATAGATAATCATTAATTAATATTAATTTTAATTACTATGCATGACTTTGAACAAAGCTGTATTAAAAAGTAAACGCCTTATTATTTATGCATATTTAATCTGATTGATTTCTATTGTGTAATACTTTTTTAATTTTTAGTTTATGAGTATTATAAATTACACTCGCTATAAAAATGTCCTACATTTTATATATCCACAGCTGTACGTGGTAAAGGAGGTACGTGTAATATACAACATCCTTGACCTAAAACTAAACCTTTCTTACTTAAACCCTTGACTCAGAATTCAAACTCGCTGCAACCCAATTGACTCCCGCTTTGAATACTACAAGTTGGTTGTTAAAGCCTTTTTGTTGTGCCTCAAATAATATGCGAGTATAATTCTTTTGTACTACTTCAGAACATGTCGCTTTTACAGTATCGATTATTTAATAATTTAACTTAGCAGCAATAACGATGTAAAGTGGTAAGTATATCATTTCGTGTTTGTCGAAAATTGATTTGTAAATAAAGGTCAATATTTTTATTTTTATTTTATCTATCACAAAAGTAGTAAAAGACAAGCGATTATTATTGGTTTTATAAAATTGTTAAAATTAATACATTTACTTTAAAAATAACATTGGACTTTTCCGTATATTATTACTATTTTTACATGAATTCGACGGTCATTTTAATATATTATAAACTTAGGTGTTAATATTGATCTTGAGATTTATATAGGTGAATTCAAATGTGTTTAAGTTTAGTAGTGATAAATTCCATATCAATGGCTTGAATGTTCTGTTAACATTATTCAAAGAAGTTTTCTATACAGGTAATAAATCCATATAAGAATAATAAAAAGTATGATAAATAAGTAAGAAATGGTCGAAGTAAATAGTTACCGACGATAGCATGATAGCAAGTTTAACATTAGGCAATTTATAAACCATGAATAATTAATCGGTCTAAGATGAAAAGGTGTCCCGGAAAATCTGTAAACTGTACGTTGATACTTGTATGAAAAATAGTGTCAATATACTTACGCCCCTCAAATAGGTTCTTTTCAGTCTCCACTCGCGTGTAATCGAGCACGCGTTCGACGCTGGTTAGCTGTGCGACATACTCCACCAGCATGCGAGCCCCGTGCTGCAGCATGGCCGTCAGTGTGTTGCTCTGTGTCACCGCTAGGCCAACGCTTCCAACAGCGATAACGTCTCCTGAATACACATACATAATGTATCAGCTATATGTGATTGCCAGTATTCTTTTCTACGTTTCGTTTAGCTCTATATTTTACAATTTCATTGTGATTAAATATTTACTGTTTAAAATTTTGAATGGAGGAAGATCTTACCTAAATCAAGATATAGGAAGACAAAGATAACTGTCGTGATATAAATAAGACACATTGTATCCAAGTAAAAACCGAATGTGCATCCACCACCTAAGTACCCGTACCACGCTGACGTGTGCAAGTCCTGCAAAGACAGAGGTGTTCAATTAATGTTGTGATTAAACAAACTAATATGAAAATGTTAGTAATGCAAACAATTAATTACGAACAGTAATATTTAGTAATTTTAACAATTTATTGAATTCATTTAAAATAATCGTGTACATAATAATGGACACGATCGTATGAAGCAATTAAAACACATTATTAATTACCTGATGTGTGTCGAACTCGTTAATAAGACGATCTTGGGCTTCACAGCATCTTATAGTGGCAATACCGTTCAAGGAGGACGTAACCATACCGAATACGGGACTCTTTGCTGAAAAAGATGGTCGATACGCACATTTAAAGAAAAAAAATTATAAAGTAATATTTGTATTTATAAGGGAAAAGGACTTATATTTTTATTTTAATTGAAATGCTTTTCAATGTTTTCAGAATTGTAGTTAGTATTTACAATAGATAATATTCTAATAATGATTTTAAATAAAAAAAAATACTAAAATATTTACAAGTAATATGCACACGTTAATAAACATTAATGTACTCACTGACACTCTCTAGTCGCTTCACACCTTGAGCAGCCTTTGTGTATATTCTTACGAAAAACAGAAACAGAATAAGGAGTACAGCTGATGGTATCAATGTCCAGTACAGTGCTATCGCGTTTAGTACCAATATAACCGTTAAATTTCCGTAGATTTGCCACACATCTAATAAAGTTCGAGGTAATATCTCATCCACTGCACCAATATCTTTTGTAAATCTATTGAGTATCCGTCCTGAAATCAATATTGAAATATTATCTTGAATTTATTTCCAATTTATCCACAAATACGTCTTTAACATATGTTGTAAGTATGTGTTTAAAAACGCTATAAGATAAAAATCGTTACCTGACGAACTGGTATCAAAGAACCGCATTATCCCTTTTAACATTGTCGAAAACATTACATTATGTAATCTCCTTGAAGCATTAACACATAATTGAACAAAAGGTATAGCTCGGAAATTAGTAATCAAAATTGATGCTAGAACAAGGCAACCGTGTATGATTAAGTATTGGCCAGTTGTTAAGGTTCCAACTTGTACGTCCAATCCTGGTTCTGCAATAGCGAAGTGTTCATTAAGTATATTAATGATTCATAATTAACTTTTTAGAATTGATAAGGTTCTTGATAGATTTACGCTAAAGCTTAAATCAAGTAACAAGAAAAAATTTACTTTGAATTAAAAATCAAAAAATGAAAAATATCCTTAATTTAAAGTATAAGATAAACTAATCCTCAGAGACGTAAATGACTTCATAAACAAAAATTGAAAATTAGTTTGAACGCGAAAGTTATCTAAGTAATAAAAATATTACTTTTTTCTAAACTCTAATGTACAGTACAATATTAATAATATGTACAGATATTACATATTAAAAGCTTATACATACCCATATTCTGTACACCACCTGAATCTTTTTCGTAAGTTGCCATTTGGTTCGACCTAAAAGTATTATCAAAATAATTGAGGTAAGGCATATTAAAACACTCCTGTGTATGAAATATCAAAATTCGGATAAACAAAATTATTCTGATAAAAAATAATCGGAATTTGTTCACAATTTTATGACATTTAATTTATTAGAATGGAGGGTATTTTTTGTTATTAAACGTAGCGTTATTCCTCTTATGGGATAGATATATCCATAAAAAAATTCCCGAAACATTACATTTATATGAATTAAGTAAAAAAGATTTTATTTTTATATAACAAGCAGACGCTTGAATATTATTTGTAACAAGAATTTTAGGAGTTATTTATATTATTGAAGTAATCAGACTTACCAGTAGCTAACCCAGTAATCTATAACACCTGCTGATACAGATGACATTAGTATTATGAAGAAAGTAAAAAGTATAAAGCAAATATTGCCTCCAGATTTGAAATACATGGCAACAACTTCCCAACGTAGATTTCCTGATTGCCTTTCTTCAGCGGCCATTTTTTGTTCCTCAAATTGAGTTTGCTCGTCGCCTTCGTTAATTGATATAGTTCTCATTACACTTGGCTTATCTCTTTCATCTGATTTCTGAAATAATTAATAAGGAAATTAATTAAAAACTGTTACCGTAACTTAAAATTTTATCGAAAGTCTGGCGGAAACTTAGCCTTCCTATAGACCCTTATTAGACGAAAATTAGGATATTTGCAATTTATAATAAATTTTCGTTAAGCTTTAAAGGAAAGATATCATTAAAAATATCACTACAGTACTTATTGAAAATGGGTCTGATTTAAAAGAATCCAAAAAGATCAACATCAATTGACTAAATTTGACTTAAAGCTCGAAGCCATGCTGTGTAATTATTCTAATTAACGTCTCAATATTAAGCGCAGGCGTATCCCTTACCTCCAAGTGTACGCCGTGACGCTTTGATCAAAAAATCATTTTCTATTAAGGATCTTTTTGTTAACTTATCTCCTATAATAGTGTTTTTATTAATATACATAATAAAATATAAATAATCATTATTGCAGAAATTTAATATTCTTTTTATCAGATACTTTAACTAAGACGCCGCGGTAATAATCACCTCGATATTATTTCTCATAAAAGAACTTTCTAACGAATGTAAGCATATTTTTATATACGTTTATTAGATTGTTTTTTTGTAGAAAGAGTAAGCGAGCGAGCGGTTCAAGAAGTAAAAAGAACAAGTAAGAAGTTAGTTCAACAATTGTAATAAATAAGGATACCTAAATTATATACAAATTAGAGTGAAAAATAATTTTATTGCGATAATTCAAACAACGTCGTATGCATCGAATATATTGTATTTCAAAAACTTATATATTCTCGCTTTTAAATATCAACATTAAATTACCACAAGGTGTCTTTGTAAACGTTGAGATAAAAAAAATGCTAAGTAATTGTGACTCGTTTAAATTGCCACCTATTTTTTTTATCAAGGAATTGATAAACTGAAATGGATAGAAATTTCCAAGGCTTAATTTAGGAATCCAAATACTTAATTACAGAAAAGAAATATTTCTACAATTTCAAATTCACTACTCCGTTGCTATAAGCCGGTTTCAAACTTATGTTTATATACTTACAACGGGATAACACTTAAAAAGTTTTTTGTTAACAATGTAAAATAAAAGAATTCCTTAAATTTTTAAACTAAATATAGATATATAGAAAAAAAATTTATGCCCATGTTATGGATGTGTTATCCGTGATCAATTAAACGCGCCTTTTATTTAAAGTAATTTAAAATTTTTCGCTCGATTATGTTAATACTTTAATATACCAAAATATTATATATTGATAAATATAAATTATAATGGTATGTTATATTATATGGTATTTTTTAGTACTAGAATCTTAATATCTCAGTTAGCATAAAATTCTGGAACGTTTACGACTTTCAGTATTATAATGAATTATTATCTATTTCCGTATAATTAAAATTTTACTAACACATCATCGTATCAAATTAATCTTACTCACCCCAGCAATATTATTATCGTCTTTGTCTTTTCCTTCTTGCAAAGAAGCGAGCATCATAGAAAATTCCTTGCCCGATGACACCAACTCATCAAAAGTTCCCATGTTTTCGATACCGCCCTGGAATATAAAGAAGGTAAGAAAAAAACTGTTTGTGTCCCAAAAGTCGTAATAAAGGAACCCAAAATTTTGGTATAAATAAGAAAAAAATAAGCTTTAAAGTTATTGAAAAAGGGCAGCTCCAAAAACAAACCTCGCTTAAAACAATGATGAAGTCTGCTGCTTTAAGGAAGTGAATTTGATGTGTGACTAAAATCCTTGTCTTTCCGCGTAAATAGTTATTAATGCATCCTTCGAACAAATGACGGCCTACATTTGCGTCTACTGCTGACAATGGATCATCAAGTAGATAAACATCAGCCTGTTGAATAAAGAAACATCGTTTATTAAAAATTAATTGTAGTACATGAAATCTGAAAGTGTGCATTACACGACAATAATAGAAGTTTTGTTTCCTTTATGTACTAATTTTGATTGAGCTTCAGTTCCAAAATTATTAATTTGGATGAATATATACTTATTAACATAAAGGTTAAAGTAAGCTGAACATTTAACTTATATTATTAAATAGTTAATATATGTTTAAAACTATTGCTTATTGTTTAGTAAAGAAAATCAATTACTTCTCTATAGACGGCGCGAGCCAAATTGATTCTAGCACGCTGACCTCCCGAAAGGGAAACACCCCTTTCGCCCACCAGAGTTTGATCGCCGTATGGAAATTGTTTGAAATCTTTCTCTAAAGCACAGACCCGACATACCTGTAAACAATATGGTCATTGTATCTATGAATTTTCATTTTTATATCTGATTTTTAATTTAATTGTCTCAAAATTTTCCTTAAGTCTATACAATTGATATTGTAATTTAATATAAAACAAAAATATGAAAATTAAATATAAATAAAAAAAATATGATGGTTGTCATAACAAATTACAATCATCTGACATGTTTAAATTCTTACGTAAAATTCATTGTATTGTTATTGAATAATTTAAACACATAGTCAAACATACATCCGATAACACATGTGTGTAATAATTATTATCTCACTATTTATTAAAAGCAATATATTCTACAAGCAATATAGTTTTGTTATAACAATTGTTACTACGTACATTTCGATACTTCTCCTTGTTGAAAGACAATCCGAACAAAATGTTTTCCCTGACCGTACTTGGGAAAAGCCACGCTTCTTGGCTTGCGTACGAAATTTTTCCAAATACTGATACGCTGCCAGTTGCTGCGGGTAATTCTTTCAATAGTAGTTGCAGGATCGAAGACTAAGGAGGAAAAACCACAAATATTTACTCTTCGTGTAATTGGAAACGAATTGTTTTATATACCGAATTACTTTGATTATTAGACGCCACTGTTTATATAACACTAAATATTTCTATGTAGAAATAAGAATATACCTGAATTAAGTTAATTCTATTATAAAATGTGTAATAAAAATATGGATATACTTTAGAAACTGGAAAACATATTTTATTATTCCAACACAACCCATACAGACGCATGAAACATTTAAAAATATGCAACTTATATTGTATGTAATACAGTATTAACAAATTAGTATAAAAAAATTTGTTTGCTGGCATCGGACATCAAGAGTCACTGTTTTTGTAACTTGATAAAATAATATCCTTTTTATATTTGAAAATTTCAATCATCCATTACCTTCTTTACATTTGTCTAGGCTTTTACATTACTGGGTTACAATCGTTCAACAATACGCATAAACGTATAAAATACACATAAAGCATTGTATTTAAAAGATCCTGAATTTACTCATAGTAAATAAATACATAATTGTAAAAACTTACTAACAATATTTATTATATAGGTTTTCTGCTAAGGCGAGATTGTGATTCTCGGTTTTCTTTTATTTCTTACTTAAACATATACCTTTACCAAGTAAATGACTTAGACGTTACTTTACTTTATAAATGAATCTATGGTGACAATATCAAGTAGTATTGAATTTTAAATTGAAATTATTCATTGATTACTATCACTATTTTTAAAATCATAAAATATCTTACAGTGTATTTTTTCATCTACAATGGAGTAAAATTTTTACTTCACGTAGTGCCGTAAGGCGAATTTTGTAGCTTCCAAAATCAAAATGCAGTAATTTTATGATGGCGCCTTGAGATTATAAACAAGGTGGATTATTATAAACCTTACAACCATTCAAACTCATCCACTAATGCCTCGTGTGGAATAATGTTGTAACACTACATAGGCGATGCGCTTTTGACTCAGCAACTTATGTACTGCCACCTTTATTAAAATTTATGTTATATTATAAAAAAAAAATAAAATTGAAGATACCTTCCCCGACCCCACGGCCCCTATGATTGCGCAAAATTTCCCTTTGCGTATGCGTACAGAGATATTTTTCAGTGCCAAGAAATTCGGGTCACCGGTCCAACTGGCGCTAACGTCCCGGAGCTCCACTGCCACGTCATAATTTGGTTGTGACTGACTTCTACGCAGTTGTCTAGCCACTGATGTAAATCCTTTGAAAACCAAACCCTATTTGAAATTACCTAATCTGATAAATGTTTTAAGTTATTTACAATCATTATACCTTTAAACCTTTGAAACTTGTTTGATGAATGATAAAAATATTATTGAGGGGTAAAATCCATAATATTTTAAATTTTCTGTATGAACATACGTCTCAAAAGGCATATCCGTAAAGAATGATAAACTTTATTATTTTTTAATTAAATAAATTGAATCTAGTAACGCGCTGTTGCAATTTAATCTTGAACGGTAACAAAATCTGCAGCATTAATTGTTGTATTTAATACTTTATATCGTCTTTCGAAAAGCATAAAAATATCAAGAAAATTATTAAAAGATCTGAATAAGCTTAAAACTTCCTTAGAATTTTTATTTTTGATTATTTATATCTTTGTACCTTATCCAATAACCATATTTTTAGGCATAGCTGGTATGTAAATTAATGAAAATGTTTAACTTTAGGAATTGTATTCTTTTAATCTGTTAGTTATGGATATTAAGAATATAAATTACACAGAAGTTCTTAATTGGAATTAGAATGAAATTACATTTTCATAATACAATTGTACATTTTTATTGGCTAAAAGTTTAAAATTGTCTACTATAATATTAAACTTTACATATCTCTTACCGTTAGAATAGAGTTCCGATTTTGGTTGATACGAAAGGGGTTTTACTGGAGGTTCCTTGCAGTTCCTAAAACTCCCTGATACGTTCCTAAACAGGTTATTTTGTGGAATTATTGCGTCAGAGATTAAATCAAGTCGATCTTCTGCAAATTAAATTTACGATAAGGGTTACCAAATTTATAATTACTAACAGAATTTAGTTTTAAATTTTAACAATTTAGTATCTGTCAGTACTACACACATTTGTTCATTTTGAAATCATAATTTAATCGAAAAATATTAATGTTGTTAATAATACAATATGCCTTGGTTATTTATATTGTTTAAGGCAGTGTTTTCTATTGACTTACCAAGGGCAAGAAATTCTTGAACTCTCTTTAATGAAACCATTAATTCAGCTGTGAATGTTAATACTAGCGGTAAAACCAAAGTTATGTTAAATTGAGCAGTATTCATAAATTGTTGCAGAGGATATATCTGAAACGAAATAGATTAGTTTTATATGTTTATTAAATTAATTTTTGAAATAAAATGATAACAACAGAATTGTTCTTAGTTATCTTATTACTTCTTATATAATTTGTGGTAGTTATCCATTACCAAATACGATAAAGTGCTTATTTCAGCCACTAAGCGATAGTGTGCTAACAGTAATTCGTTCTAGTTTCCAATGTCTAATACAATTTGCATAACACTTTTCTCTATTTAAAAAAAGCGCGGGTTATTACTATATTTAATTTCTTTAATTACTTTTAAAACGCTGTTACTATAGTATTCGTACCAATGGCGTATCTATACGGCGATTTTAAATTCTTTATACTCACCTATTTAGTAAAAGTTGTAATAGGGTTTGATTTTTTTAATCTTTTTTCATAGTTGATATTATAGCAAACTATCCAAATAAATGACAACCACTGGATTGTACTTTGTTAAGGTAACATAGATATGTGTTCTTGAGAGCAAAGGTGGTTAAATTTGTTTGGGGCAGTTTGTTAATAGCAAATATATTGTCCTATAGAAATTCTATGCCGACAAATTTATTTTATTAGGTAAATTAATATAATTGACATGCGAAATTTTAACAAATAACACTTACAACATTTGCTGTCATCACATTTCCAAACAAAATGAGCGAGAGAACGGTTATGAACAGAGCTGCTTTTTCTGTGAAAATCATAAACCCAAGGAAAATCACTCTCAGGATTGAAGCGATTTTTATTTCCCTTAACTCATCTTTCCGCTTTTGACCAACTACTTTTTGAAATGGAATTTCCCATGCGTACATTTTAATAACCTTAAAAGAAAATATCCACTTAAGTAAATAAATATGGTAATGTTTACTACATTCACATATGACAAATTGTTGCTATTTAAGTGATCATATAAAGAACTTTTATTTAATATATACTATATTAAGTAATATAAGTTAATAAACTAGTCCAGCCATAAGTTCTGTTACAAATGAAAATGCATTTTTTTTATGCTGTAATGTAATATTACTAAAATTTACACTTATATATTAATTAAAGTATCAGCAAAAAATAAAAAAATATTCTATTCGAAATGGCCACCTTTGCCTTTTATACAGGCCTTTAATCTGTCTGGTCACGAATCTATGGATTTACCTACTGTTTCCAAGGGATATTTGGTCACTGCTTGCTCCAAAGATCTTTTAAGAGATTCAATGTCGCCCTATCGTTTAGAGCAGACCATGCCCTCTAAAACTGACCGTAATTTAAAGTCTAAAGGTTTGAGATCTGGGCTAGATGAGGGCCAGTCTTAAAAGTCCAGAACGTTGGTTTCAAGCCAGGCTTGGGTAGTTCGTGCCTTGTGACCAAGTGCAAAGTCCTACTGGGAAGTCAATAGTATTTTTTTAAAAAGTGTTTTGCTGAGAGGTTTCACAACACGATCCAAGAAAACAAAAATGTAGTTTTGTGACTGTTTGATAAGACACGCCCCACCAAACTATGACACAAAATGATGACTACGTTGTAACTTTCCGAACACTGGAAGCAGCTTCTTTAGAACTGTAAGCGTACACTTTATCATTTTGCTTATTGTAGTGTTCTATAATCGTGAACATTTTTTCATCGCTAAAGAGGATATTTCTGTGACTTTTACCTGCGTATCGCGACAGAAGGCGTTTTCAGTGATCCACTCTCTTTAACTGTAAAGATTGATTTAGGGCATGTCCTGTATATCGATGATGAGCACCGAGCTTCAGGTCTTGTTTTATAATATGCGACAGAGTTCTAGCGGGAATCTTTATCTCTCGCAATAAAATTTTTTGCTTCCTAATGAGGTTTCGAGGAATTCTGGCTTTAACAGTATTAACAACAACTAACAGCACGCAGCCGCCCCGATCTTTTCTAGTCTTCTACAGAGGAAATGTTGTTGTATCTGTTGATAGTATGATATACCAACATACGGCTTATACCAAGTTTTTGAAGTATCTGGAATATGACCGATAGCTCCATACCTAGTTTGTGCAAGGCGATCACTGCAATCCTATTTACTTTAACACCTCATTATATATTGTAATTTAATAATAAACACGAAAAAATATGTGAAATGCCGCGAAATCGAAAGAAATTTTAAAATGATAAATATAGTCCAAATTCAAAAAAATTAATAATAAAAGTTTTTATTTAACAGTATTTATGGCCAGACTAGTTATATACGTTAACCCCGTTTTTAATTAATATTGTTTTTATATTATTTAGACAAACTTTCTTACTTGTATTCCACTGATAACTTCGCTCATTATTTTAACTCTTTCATCCGTTTTTTCTGCAGTACGGAACCTTATAGTTCCTAGATATCTTCCGAGGCCACCTAAAAATATTACCGGGAAAGGTTACAAATTCTTATTTTTCCAATAATTTACATATATAATTTGCGATATTAAATTGCGAACACAAAAAATCCAAAACTCATAAGTTATCTCAGCGATTTTTTTATAAAGTTGGTAGTTTTTTAATATATTAATTGAATATGAATTTATACTCGCTTACCTTGTATCGGCACAGCAATGATAAGCAAAGCCGCCATCCCAATAAGAGCCGCACTACCGGCTTTCACGTAACCGAGATAACATACTGCAGCTAGTTGCAGTGGTATTATCCATAAATAATGCAGAAAGAGGAAAGCCATGTCGAAACGTTGTAGGTCGTTTGATAGAATGTTCACAACCTTCCCAGCCGTAGTCTCTCCCAGAGCCCCATTATTCATTCGCATAATCTGAAACGAACTCCAATATTAAATGACAAAATTAGAGTACAACCGATGAAATATAAAACAATTGTGTGCATTTAACATCTTTTGGTTTCAAGTAAATTGGACGCCCTAGTTAGGGAAACCCTCAAGAAAGTAACGAAGTAAAACGATTTTTTAAAGCTAATAATTTTTATGTAATGATCCTTCCGATTTGAATACTATCAGCAATTTTAAAAAGACTCACTTCTCATAAAATAACATTTGTTTCACAAATAACATACTGAAAATACCATTATATTAGAAATTATTTGTTTGTATGACCGCCTGTTTAAATTTATGGTATTATAAACAAAAGAAAAAAAATTAACCTTTCTAAACATTAATGAACTGATAGCAATTCTCAACTTCATTCCAAATTGCTGACATAGGAAATTGCCATGATGTCCGAAAAAAGCTGCTATCCAGTTGCCTATAATCATGCCGAGAGCATAATACGTTGCAGTTTCTCTAGTCGTCGTCGAGTTCACCGACCAGTACGTCAGCAACTCTGCAAAAAGTAGAGGCGTCCCTGTCCTACGTAAAAAAAGAGCTTTTAGTTTAAATAATATATTTTTTCTAAAAAATCGACGCCCGAGTATATAGAAATTTAAAAACACAATTTGAATAGAATTTTGAAACGGATGTAAAAATCCATATTTTCTATTTTCCTACCCTTAGAAAAGAACTTTTCTTTAAATGTTCTCAAAGCATTTGAGCACCTTTTCTAACAAAAAGTAATCATGAAAATCTTTTAAATTGTTTCAACGGTTTATTTAAGATTTAAAATAGCTTCAAAATCGAACACGATCGAAAAAGAAACAAAAGTTGATTAGGGTCGAACTGAAAAATCTCATCTCGTGATCGTTTAAAAAAGAGTATAATTGATTTGCGTTTTGTGGTATACAAAATTGTTTTTATTTTAGAGAAATCGAAATTAATTCATAATTATCATAGTAAGCAAACAATTAAATAAAATTGTTTTCTATTATTAACAGTGAATAGTTTCCGAAGTTCCTAGTGAAATTAAAAATAAATAAACTTAATTTACGTGTAAATATTGTGTTAGCGTGATAACCTTTTTAACTAGCCTAACAAAAGCGCATGCTATGTAAAAATTTCCGTCATTTTCATTACATGCAAAGAATAACTGTTTCCGGAATTCAAATAAACATTATTATAATTTTCTAAGCTCAGTAAAATTCCTATATTAATAAATAATTGCTACGACAAACAGAAATGCTTCTAAAAAAAAGAATGTATATTTCTTAGAAAACTATTTACCTAATACCAGCAGAAACTAATTGTGTAATTCCCGCAGGAATAAAAGACCAGAAGAAGGTCTTTACTAGAGTTTTGTTAAAGGACGGTTTTCTACCAGCGGCCTTTGCAGCTGCCTCCTCTGATAACCAATTTCTGGAACAATATATTAAGTATTATAAATATTATAAATTCAATTAAAAAAAATATAAGTATTATAAATTCTTTTGACGATGATGTACCTAATCACCTGTTCAAAAAAAGAATTGCGATGGTATCGTTAGGGAATAGAAGTAATAGGAAGAGACTTATCGTTAACAACTCAATTTATCTGCCATCTTCTCAAATTTGTTTTAATAAATTTAAAAAAAACATAGACAATAACATTTAACTAATATGTTCATATGAAACTTTATAAAACTTTTTTTTAGCTTTTAGTATTGTGTAAATTATATTACTCGAGCAAAAAGTTTAATAAGAGCAATTTGTGAACATTTTAGTTCATAAAGCGTTGGTATAATTTCAAACGTACCGTAAAAAAAAAATATTTTATAAATGTTTAACTGAAATTGTAAATTTGTTAATATAAAGATAAATCCTAAGTATAAACTAAAATTAACGAGTATTATAAGCGTACATTTTAAAGACAATGTTTTAATTATTTGCACATTACTTTGATTAATTTTTATTTAGTAAAAAGGTTAAGTAGTTATTTTCGATATCATATATATTATCAAGAAATTATTATAAAAGTGTCTCTTCACGTTGTAGTAACAGCAGATGTCATATTGCTATGCAGAATGACTAGCTGTATAACAATTAATTTAAATGATTGTTTTCGTGATTCACTCAAGAGTATTTTAATACCATTTAGTAGAAGCCAAGCGAAGTAGATACAATACTTTCTTTTTCACTTTGTGACACCTTTAGCAGTATTCCTTTTTACCTAGTTATTATGAGCAACTACAGAAGTAAATATTCCGATACTGAAAGCTTTTCCGATGAAATCAATAGTAAGTTTCAATATGAAAATATCACTCTAGAATCAACTAATTCCAATTCAGACTTGGAACAATTAGAGACGGTAGTAAAATAGATTAACTGACTGTAACGTTTCAAAGTATATATGCAACTTTTTTTACAAACTGTTACATAATATAATCAATAGTTAAAAATGACTCGCTCAAACTTTCCAAATATTGAAACAGAAAAGAACAACATTTATAAAAGAATTACAACAACCTTTAACAAGTTGCATCAAAACTAGTTAGTTGTGATTTAACTAGCGATGTTTTATTTGCTGTATTATTTGAAATTTCGCCACTGCTTGCTCCAAAGATTTATTAAGAGATTCAATGTCGCTCTGTCGTTTAAAGCATGCCATGTTCTCTAAAATTGACCATTACTTAAAGTCTATTTTATGGCCAAACTAGTTACATAGTAATGATAACTACCTAAAATCAATGATTTCTGTAAGATTCCCTGCTAAAATTCAGTGATTATGCAGATAGTATAAGAAAATTTAATTAGAAATCAGTATTTAGTGATAATTATTAATAAATTAACTATGATGAAACAAACATTTTTAAATTATGTTGGCTCAACATAATAATATGATATAATTAACGTAACAAAATAATATAATATAATTAAAATTTCAGAGAAAGATGTGACACTACTGGAAGCGAGAGAAAATGACTTATTTCGAAGGCGAAACATATAATTGTTATATAATTTTTATCTTAGTACTTTTCATTATTTTTGTATCTTATTACTCAATGTTATGTCGAAATCCGGAAGAAAAATAACATTTTCACTTGTATGGTATTTCAAATAGTATAATAGTTGACAGTTAAAATACAGTTTTAAAACTCTGGAAATAACATTTAAAGGTCTGCATGAATCACAATTTAACGTATAAAAACATTTTAAAGTTTCTTTACATAAATTTGACGTAATGAACTCAATATAAGGTACATATTACGTAGCTTAATGTTTTATTTCATTACCTAATTGATAGCTTAACTTCTTGTCTAACCCATTTATTTAAGATAATTAAGGTCATCATTTGTCATCTTTTTCTGCGTTTTTTTTAAATATCATGTTTCCAATGGCCAAACCATCTATCGTATTTACGTATTTATATTGCATGGCATAGCATTGCAATGTAAATACGTTCATAACCATGTTATTACATTTAAATATTATAATTAATATTATTTATTCAATGTTGGTTATGACTGATGCGATATAAATATATAATATACAATAAATACCAATAATTTACTCACATAAACGAAGATGATAAATGGTTAATTATATAAAATAATTATAAAATATAATAAATAAATGCTCATTACATACTTTTAATCACCTTTCCTTA
>DWQX01002330.1:0-22310 GCA_018245475.1 Pharmacophagus antenor | reverse complement strand
GACATGTATAAAGACAAAGAGCACAATGTGATGGTTTTCACGAGTGTAGACGTATAAAGATATTATACATTGTTAGTGCGTGTGTGTGTCACACACACGTGTGCGAGTTACATAACGGAGACTACTGTTTAATTAGTACAAAATAAAATTATCATTTTGATCTGGAAGTTATATCGCTTTAAAATTTTTTAAAAATTCTAATAAAATAAATTTGATCTTAAATTTTTCGTGTCCGGCTATTGGCGAAGTTATCACAAACTGAACGTACTTTTTGGTATAACTTGAGAAATGTAAAATATAAAATATATTTTATTGTAGAGTATTGTACAGATTTTTATGCGGTCCAACGACCTATGTTGCTAAAAGATTGTCACTTGGTCATTGTAATTAAATAGAGCTGTCATATTGTTACAAATTGTGCAATTTTATTTTATTTCATGTATAAAATTTTCGCGATTACGATTTTTTGACGTAAGTCTCAGTAACGATGGAGTCGATAAGTCTTGTAGGTATATATCCCAATAAAATAAATAAAGAGAAAATAAAACATTTCATTGTGTAGAGCGGCTTTATCTTAATCTCGGTGTTTTATCAGTAGTATTGTCGAGACCGTATGCCCGAATCGCATGATCAAATTCTTCCAGTGCCCTTTTATTGTGGCCTTTTATTTGGACGGATAAGCATACGGCGTTTATTCGTACTTTTTTTTTTGTTGATGTTCCGTTCAAATAAAGCGTTTCGCTTTAACCTTTGTAATGTCAATAGAAAAGTATTCTGCGGAAGTTTGCAGGTGCCAGCGTCCAAGTATGTTGTAAAAGTTTGAATTATTTATAAATGTTATAAAACTTAATTTTTCCTATCAACGATCGCTTTAAGTATCTATCAGGTAGGACCTGATGATGATTATGTGCGCGACATTATTTCGACTTAAAAAAAATTTTTATAAATACATTTGTTTGGAACTTACTCTTAGTTAAATAAAACTGAACTAGGAGGACAATAAAAAAGAATGAGAATAAATTCCGTAGTGCATTTTTTTTTTTCAGAAAAAAACTATAATTAAACTTGGTTCGTTCTATGAAAGTAACGGGTTATAGCTTGAGAATTAAACGTCGGATAAAATTACATCGTGTATCATAAGGTTTTGGGTATTAAATAGCAGTCCCTGCGAACTTCGTACTGCGTAACATTCTATAAATGTCGCGTTACATTTTCATTGAACTTAATTTGATAAGCATTGAACCATTCTCAATTTTCAAGAATTTTCTCATTGTATTCTTTTTTTTTCTCATTGTGTTCATAGTCTTAAAATAAAAGTTTTGCTATAGCACCATCTAGTGGCCATTTGTTAAAATAAACTCAGTGTACATGATCCAACTGGAATGTTCTATTTTTCTGGGACCGTATAATATAGAACATAATTTTATCTATTACACGGTTGTAGGTATAAATTAGCCATTTGGTTCTGTGTAATCTTTTTTTTTGGCATAATATAGACTCGTAATAATAACATATGCTCTTTTAAAATGTTTTAGTTATTGTCTTTGCAATAGTAGGCCGCAATAATACAAAATTAATGTGGAGACTTGAAGCGAGTAGCGTGGGATAATGTTTATCTACCGTCCTTGTTGTCCCACTAATGAAAGTTTACTAGCAGTGACTTTATAAGAACAAAAAGGTCAACTAGGTCGAATTCGATATCGCGGTCGAGTACATACTTAGTACTAAGTAAAATTGTTTTCCGCCAAAAAAAAACAATTCCCAAATGATAGAAAGTATTTTTCATTTGTATAATTTCATTTTTGTTTCGACTGCTACTAGTTACAAGGTCTTACTAAGTACGTAGTACTGGTAAAGCCTTTAGCGTCTATTCCAGACGAATTATGCAGTGGTGAAGTTTCCTATGACTATGCAGACCGATATGCAAGCGTCATAATTTCCCGCAAGTTTGATATCGGAAGTTAGTGTCTAAGCGGAGTAAATCGCTATGGTGTTTTGTAGTTTTTTACAGCTAGCGCTCTGAACCATCGGTCGCCGTATATTTTGTGACCTTCTAGTGTGTGCCTGCGCCATTCGTCACGATTTGTAGCAAGTGGTTTCCTGTTACCGTGGTACCGATAACATACTACCTGTATATATTTAATAATTAAACATTTTACATTTATTAATAACGAGTATATAAAGGTTTTAGTATGTACACCCTCGGTGTATTTATTTTCTGTTGTTTAAAGTGGTAATACATTCTAATATTACGTTTGAATTAGCCTAACTGTATATTATACTACTAACTCTTCTGGATATGTTGATTCATTTGTATTACCAATTAGATATTTAAATATTTATACGATAATAATTATCGCCGAGTTCGAATGGCTGCTAACTGAACGGCCACTGTATTGGTACAAAGCGTTCCTGTTTGTAGCTTGTAATATTTTGTAAAACATAATAGGATAGAATAGAATAGTCGTTTTTAAAAAAATACTGAAGTCCATGCATTTTAAAGTTAAGTGCTTTTTTAGTAAGAAAAAACTAACAATATAGTATCTTATTTAAAAGTAATAAAATCATGTTGTCCTTAGGTTCTCCGTCAGACTACGTTGCCGATTGTTCCAACCCGTCATCAGACCTTCCAGCGCCAACTCTCCCACCGTCTAGACCTGCCTTCGATTCAATTTAGCATCTGCAGCTTGGAACGTGCCGATTCTTCCATTGGACTGATAAAGGTAACGAACAGTTAAAATTTATAAAATAGATATATCCGTTGATTATTTATTATCGAGAAGAAATGAACCTTTTCAATGTTTAATTACCTAACGCAGTGCTATTCTAAAAGATTTATATTTTTTAATTAGATAATGTTTAATTCTCCTTTCATTATAAAGGGTACTTTTGTTTAAATTATTCCACTTTAAATCGCATTTCATTCCATAAACCAATGCGATATGAATCCACCAATTAGCGTATATTTTACGTAATGAATATGAATTATATGCTCTCATGTGAGGTTAATAATTACCAAAAAAGTATCATATAAAGTACGAAAATAACATTAAGGAAAAATTCAAAGTATTTTCCACGCTCGTATATGAAATCTCAACATACAAGACTAATCCAATTACTCCTTTCCTTAAACATCCATCCAAATTATTACATAACGTAATAGAAAATAAGGTAACAATAAGTAAAATAACAAAAGTAAAAATAAGAGTCGTCTCCAGTCGTCCTTGACGGTAACTTTATTGGGCCTTGAATTGTTTATGGCCGGAAGACAGCGATCCTTAACCCACTCGACACATTTTTTTTTCTGTGAAAAAACGTAACTAGGTAGAATTTAATAGTCCACGAAAATCGTACGAAAAACGTTTTATGTAAAAGAAAGATAAGAAGACGCATTTCTTATAACAAGTTATAAATGTTAATAGGTGGGTATTAAGAGATCAGTTAATAGCAAACAATTTAAAGTGATTGTAAAATTAAATATCCAATAGACTTCAAAATTACCAGCGGTTGGTATGGGCAATATATCATATCTTCACGTAAAACTTACGGTTAGTTAATATGAAACAGTATTTACAAAGATCAAAATACTGTCAGATAGTTGATATCGTTTTTAAACACTATAAATATAAATACATTTATATCGTAAGATATATATGGACTGCGTGCTATATTTGTGGACGCGATAATAATTTCCTGCGATAGCGTGCACGAGCATCGTGACGTCATAGTTCAACTCTGAGATAGGTGTGGTAGGGTTGTGCGCGTGCCGTTAACACAAAAACAAGTAAAGTTTATTTAATCACATCACATAATTGCTACTTTAGCTTTTATGTTAATAAGTTTCCTTTCATTAATTTATTTTTTGATTTCATTATATAAACCTGATAAGTGGTCATAAGTCGTTTCTCTTCAGATTCGCATCAATCATCGACTTTATCTGACAAAAAACAATCAGAGTATTAATTTTGCAAGTGCCAACCATTTCTTTCAGTTGCTTTTATTTTGGCTCTTGCAATAAATTTCAGCTAATTTTTTTTTATTTCTTGTACACAGTAAAATATTCAACAAAATTCAACGAAAGCGCGTGTTATTTACATGTCACATTTGTTAAGAATAGAGAACAACAAAAGCTTAACGAAACAACGAACAATGGCATGCTACTGGCTGTCACTGCCAACTTGTGTCGACACGTCGTTTCCACGCCGCGCGCGAGACGCGCTTTTGACTAGATCCGGCGTGAAATCCTATTCAATGAGTTGCTGCCTTTTGAAACGGAAATGTCGTATTGTCGCTTGAAAAGTGTATGTTAACTTTTCCAGTTCAATTTAACAAATCAACCATTGCATTTATTATGGAATAAAAATCATGAGATTCTGATTTCATTTTAAAAATTAATGTATCCAATAATCATCTGTACAATATTTTATTTACATAAACAATTCTTCCTAACGTAATTTTTAGTACGGTATTAAATGGATACTAGATATTATTTTAAGACAGATATTGTTTCCTATTAGGTATATTTGCTTTTACATTAAAAAATAGCATCAATTTAATAATTTTGAATGATAGAGGAATTATTTCATCATCTGATTTTGAATATCACGCAAATTTATTAAGTTAGATTTTCCTTAGCGATAAATTTATCAAAAAAGATTCTTACCTCAGCATGTGCTCAGCATCGTCTAGTTGATTGAAATCTATAATCTTGTGTCACAAAATCTTGAAAATCTCATTTAAATTGCTTGAAAATATTACTTACTGTAATTACTTTTCATAAAGAACTTATATTTTCACAACTTAATTTAAAATCACCTTATACTTCCCTCATAAAGCTAAAATTTCAAATAACGCTTTTCGTGATTTATAAGGATATTGTTACAGTGTATTATAAACTTAAACAAGATTCAAAGTCATTACGAAATTTTGCAGCTTCCACGAATAATCGGTATTTAGTTGAGTTAAGTCGTCTTGTCTTACATACTGATATCACCTCCAAGCAATATCTATCTCACATGTTCTACTGCAAAGAAAATAATTGTTAGGAAACTTAAGTATGTTTAAAACAACATTACTAATTGCTTGTCCATGCGAAAAGTTTTTCCTCGAAACATAATTACAGTTTCTTCGAGAAGAAAAGACAGAAATCGCTAATCATTAAAAAAAATTAATTCAGTCATACAAGTCCTCTCTTTGTTTTTGCGTTTGTAGAAATGTGATTGTTTAAAGAATCGACGTACTATGTCTTTACTGAGTACTGTAGGTGAAATTTCACGTATATAATATGCGTAAATTATGTTCGTAATATTACATGTATATATTCCATACGCAAAATTTGACTTAGAGTACTATTAAAAGATCAAAGCTGGACTATTCTTTAGACGTAATAAGATTTTAACAGAGGCAAAAACAAAGAACGGATTTTTATGATTAAAGTCTACGGTAAATTAAATTATTTCCTTTACTTAGCCTTAATGGCTTAAAATTTATGTAATGGATGGAACGTAGGGTACCTCAACGTTGTTTTAGAATTTGCGGGGAAAACATTTTCATCTTTATTCCGAGTATACGTCACGATTTCGCGAAACATGTGCGCGTATTCCCGCGGGAACATACCCGACCGTGACACAGAAGCGGGTCAGTCCCTCGCCCTTGACTCCTCATCTGCGGGCTTCCAAACCTGCACTGTCTCAATGACACGCTGCTCTCTGAGGATCGAAATGAAGATTCTGTTATGTGTATAATATCTTATCGTGAATTTTTGATGCCCAAAAAAGGAGATGTTAAAAATTTTTAATATATTTTTAAATTTGAAATTATTTAATGTGTTTATGAATATAATTGAAAAAACTTATTAAAACCCTTTAAAGATTTTTAAGGCCTTACTAATCTCTGTAATAAAATGGTTTAAATATTATTTCAATTAAATGATGAGAATTCCTTAATGACAATGTAATTTTGCTCTTCTAACAATGGGTCGTAGATTAAATTTCAGCTGAACCGTTATGGTGTAACAAAGTAGGATAGATTGACATTTTTAATGACATCGTACCAACAATAGTGAGTCAGTCAGGGTGAAGAAAACTCTGGCCACCTTAATTCGTCTATTGTTACTCGTACTACCTTTGGAAACTCGTTCAGATTACTCCAACGCGGTTTGCACCTCATTTTACTTCGTTTTTACTTAACTCCCGGAAAGCTTTATTGCGGTTAGTTTTTTTTTAACTTAGAGAGACATATCACGTCTTGTTACCTCAGTAATTTAATTAACTACAAAATTCTCTAAACCGGAACAAAGTAAGGCTTGCAACTATGCTGTACGTAATGAAAGTGTTTACAGGCCTTCAGTAATGAAAATTTGCTTCTGCATTACCTTTACATTATAAACGTATCTTTCGGATTAATGATCCATATTAAGTTAGTAACAGCAAGATTTAATACTATATCAGTTATGTTGCCATGTATTTGTTTAAATCAATGTAAAAGTTACTAAACTTAAAAAATAACAAACATAAAAATACATTTTCGATGAAAATAAAGGCATTTTATAAGAAGTTAGTACATTCAGTGAAAAATTTAGATTGGAATAGTTGAAAAATTATGCACGTATGTATTGTTCTACCTTTGGTAATATTCGATATATTTTTTACTCGCCTTTTGTAGCCGGAGCTGTACAAGAATGAGTTGGTGCGTCAATCGTCTACTGACAGCGGCGAGTTAGAGTTCTGTGGTAAATTGCATTTCGCATTGAAATACGATCAGGAAGTTGAAGCTCTTGTTGTGAAGGTTCGTATAAAATTGTATTTTATAATACACCCTTAGTAATATCGAATACTTGAGAACATTTTACTAGTACGATCTTTGCGCATCTTTTTTTTAATTCGAAATCTGCTGGCTAGGAGTCCAATAAAGCTATAAAAGTCGTCAAAAATACTAACAGGGAACACGTCATTCGAATATAGATTGCACTTTTATTTTACCGTGGTGAGACTGCATTTTGCATAGTAATGTTATAGAACTGCTATTTAAATTATAGCTTTATGTTTTAACTTATTTAAAAAGAGGGCATTCATAAAGCAGTTTAAGTAACTTTAACTTTTATCGTTTTTCGCGAGTTATTTTTTAACTCTTTTAATCTTATTAATTTCCATAGAAATTCATCATGAAAATGACTTTAAAAAATTAAAACGACAGATGCCGTTCTCTGCTTTGATAAAAACATCTAAAATATCTATAATAGCTGTAAACAAAATAATTTTTCAACGTGCAACGTTTTAAATATCGCTTGTGCGTACAAGCGATATTAAAATTGTTATTGACATTCTTCTGTATCCACTTAGATATTCGAGGCCCGCGACCTCCCCATCAAGGACGTATCGGGAAGCAGCGACCCATACATCAAGGTCTTCCTCCTCCCGGATCGCAAGAAGAAGTTCCAGACTAAAGTACACCGCAAGAATCTAAATCCAGTCTTCAATGAAACTTTCCTATTCAGGTATTTAATGTTTGAGTACAGGTGTTTTCAAACTTGCATAATACTTCCATTTAGTGCTGTTATATATTTATTAAATCACGATTTTTTTTAATCCTAATCCGATATCATTTTTAAAGTTTTAAGTAATAGTTATTGAAGTTGTGCTTCGAAAAAAAAACTTAAATCTTTAAAATGTCTTCAAACCATTCTTGTCTGTAGAAGAGTATTGACTTAACATTGCAAATATTATCTGGATATTTTAGCTGAATGAACACAACTTTTTACGAATACTTTAAATTAAATGATAATAAAAAATTGTCATGTAGAGGACTCTAAACGTTTTACACATATAATATTACCCAACTCTTTTTGAAACTAAAGTTAAAAATTATTTTTTTTAAAACTATAATTATTTCAAAACATATTCACTGCTTGTCGCTAATTTGTTAGTCGTAACATTTTCATAAAAATCGACTTTTTGTTGCGTAAATAAATATACTAGAATATTAGCTCCGTTATATGGAATCTTTATTCGGTTATAAACTACTCACACGACATCAACAACACGAAGTTTATAAATATAAATAAATTGCCAATAAGGTTAATAATTCACATGACTCATAAAAACTGCAAGCCCTGGAAGTGTTGATGTTTCACAGTAAAATACTCGTATTGAAATATTGAGGTCAAGTGTTAGTCTATAGCAGTCTTTAACAAGGTGTGCTGTTGGCCCAACAAGGGGCAATTCTGTCATTTAACCTGTTAACTGGGTATGACGAAATATTTCGTCATACATAAAAGCCCACTGCGATGGCATGACGATATATTTCGTCATGGACATTATTACGATTAATTTCCATATATTGAACGCATTACGTTCTACTTTGTTCTTATGTATTAAATCTTAAAGTGGTTATATATATGCCATCATATCGATGCGTTAGGATTTTTCCAAAGGTATTAGGAGAGAATCGAGATTCTGGTGTCCTGACTGCTGTGTTGCCTTGTGTATGCCACACTGTTTCAAGCAATATCATACTGCGGAATAATTATTATAATTTGTTCAAAAAATTCCTTGTACATTGAATAAGTTTAAATTATAAAATATTTTATAGTTAAAAACGATATTCCTTTATTATTTGAGGTGTGATATTACTTATCGCTGCGAAGAAAAAGTACCCATTCTGAAACGAGTTGAGCAATAGCTAATTCCCCGGTTAACAGGTTAAGGGGAGGCAATAAGTCATTTAAAAAAAATAATAATTATATAATTCATTGAAATTTTTGGTTTTCATTTGTTTTTGGGGCATTGGATAAAAATTGCTAGGGTGAGGGGACAGAGTGAAACGTGGGACCAAATAGGTTGGGAAACACTGGTCCATAGGCTATAAAAGAAATAACAAGAATTTATTTACAGCGTCCCGTATGAAGAATTGCGTCAACGTTATCTCCAATTCTCCGTGTACGACTTCGACCGTTTCAGTCGCCACGATCTGATCGGGCACGTAGTACTGAAGGGACTCCTGGAGTCGGCCGACCTCACTCAGGAGATAGAATATACGATGAACATCCTTGCCGCGCCGCAGGTATTTTTGTTATTTTGAGAGAACCTGCAAAAGTTGACGGTGACGGATGGTTTTTATGATGAATGTTATTAACTTTTTGCACGATTTCTAATTTTCTTGTAATACTTCTTGTTAATATTATAAGATAGTATGCTGCTGGGAAGTTTGTCACGCTGTCTCCTCTCTCCAGCTAGATTACATAGGAGGAAATGAAGGGTGGACGATAAACTAATTGAATTTAAAACGTTGTTTCTGTAAGACTTCTTTGAATAAAGTAATTTTAAAATTGATTTTGACGGGATTCTGTTCACTGACGTTCGGCAAGGAAAACCTTTTTATAACTCTTTCAACTTCATGTAATTTTTGGAATTGGCATTCGCAAGCTAATGCAACTACTAGTCTCTTTAAGTTAAAATAGTTATTCGTTGGCTGGCATTGTACGCTATTATGTTGGTTTGTGGACGATTACGGTGGTGAAACCCGTCTTCGAATATGGGCTTGGCCCCACTCTTCCCTCACTATTGTCGTGAGCTCTGGACGAAATAATAATAATCTACACTATTTAAGGCCAGACTGCCTCGTCTCAAAAAATCTTTATTTATTGAATTATTAGAAGTAATAATAGGAAATGGGTTATTAATTATTAGCCAAAAATTGTACAGACGTTTGCCTCAACAGCACGCCTATAGAACAAGCCAATTTTTTAATTACCTACGTAAATAATGAAAGTTATAACACGATGTACTTTGTTCAGACTACTTTCGTCGCCTCAAATCTTTTTTTAAATAAAAAAATGTTTGAGGTAATTTAAATATATATTAAATTCATTTTACTTCATTGCTTTGGTAAGGAAAAACAGACTGTATGTATTATTACAAGTTGTAAATTACTGTGGCATTAGTTTTTGACTTCCCTTTGTAGACTTATTTAATATAAAAAAAATACATAATGTTTATTGGATTACTGGTTTTCAATGTACCTAAAAGGTAAAGGTATAAATTTATTTATTACTTATTAATAATAGAATACTTATAAAAATTAAATTAAATTAAATTTATTTTCATTACAAACTAAAGCGCAATGTTACTTGGGGTGGAATTATTGCCTATATATGGGACTCTCTTTCTGTTAGCCAAATTTACCTAGACAGTACTGTTTTAACATTGTTAAAAATATACTAAAGTTTTAAGCAATTTTTTATATTCAGTAAAAAGTATATTTTAATAAATATTCGTTATTTAATTCAATTCCGTGAATACTTCGCAATTCGTAGCTATAAGTGTATAAATTGATACATCATGGCGGGAAATTTAAATTCCGAAGTAAAAAAATCAACGTTCACTGTTTAACTCGAGGAGGATTGCGGAGGTGTGAACATCTTTCGTTATTAATTAGAACAACACGCGGGAAGTTACCTAATCGATTAACGTCTAATTAAGATTCATCAAGGCATTAATCAAATGCTCCACGCCCAATATTACCATTTCTTACTCCGTTTTCACTTATCCCGATCCTTTGAGACGTGATTCAAGGCTATAAAGTACCTTCGTCATACCGTGTCGACAGACGGCAACCTTGAGAAGTTCTTGTATCATTAACAAAGGGTTAATATTTATTATTAAATCACTTACTACATTTCTACTATTTGTAATGAAATCTTTATCAAAAAGAGAAAACTAATTTCCTTAAAGTCGTTTTGTGTACTTAGCATTTTTAACTTTTCATAATTAAAAAAAAAAGTTAAATCATTTCAAAATTTATAGTATTTATTGGTGAATTAAACAGGAATCCTGTGCAGATCATAACTGTGGTACGGGTACTTATCCGGTTTAGAGAATTCTATAGGAGTCGCTGCTTTAAATTCAAAAAGGGATACTGTTTATATTTAATCTGTTTCACTGATATATATGGCTTTATTTTTTGATGATCCGAAATTATTCTAGTTTTCTTGAAGATGTATTAAGAAACTTAATGTTATTATTATAAAATATCCACTGATAACTTTAATATAAAATGTGCCATGATATATTTAAATTTACGTAAGTATATCAAAGTGTTATTTTACTGGTGACCTAATATTTCGTGATATCTTGAACAGGAGAAGAAAGATCTAGGCGAATTAATGCTGTCATTATGCTACTTGCCGACTGCTGGCCGACTTACGGTGACTGTTATTAAGGGAAGAAATTTGAAAGCCATGGATATAAACGGATCTTCAGGTACACGAGATAAAACATAGTACTTATATATCTAATTCATTATTCATTTAATATTTGATTTCACATATTGCTAATGGCGGACTGCCCGACAATGTTTATTACCAATTCATATCTTAAAAAGAAATTTAATAATGAAAGTGCCAAAAAAATTAAAAATACAATAAAATTGCATTGTAATAATAGATTCATGACGATGATACCTTATGACAGACGTTTCATACTACCAAATTTAATGATTTTCGTTTACAGAATGTCTTATTATGTAGCAAAACAACACATTCATACGAATTTTCACAGCTTACCGAAAAACTACGGAATTGTTTCGAACTATCTTGAGCACTAATAGATTACAAAACCTTTTGTCCCGTAGATCCATACGTCAAGATCTGCCTTATTTGCCAAGGTAAACGAATTAAGAAGAAAAAGACAACTGTCAAGAAGAATACTCTTAGCCCAGTGTATAATGAGGCATTGGTATTTGACCTGCCATATGAGAATGTTTATGACGTCACTTTGCTAGTTAAAGTCATTGATTACGATATGTAAGTATAATAACAATCGAGTTCGTTTTAAAATGAAATAAATTTGGTTTTCGTTTTTATTTCAATAACGCCCATATGTAAAGTGTAACAATAAATGCACTTGTCTCCCCATTTCTCGAATTAATTAATTATTAGTTTATTATTTATTTAACAAAGTGTTACTTTGCGGAACTGTATGAAACAACTTTCTAATTTTCGTATTTTTTTATTGCAAAAATTACAATTAAATTACAAATTCAACGTGTTTCACCACTACACGGGGCATCTTCAGGTGTTGGTTAGGTTATTCGACATATCCATTTGTGCCCAACGACAAAAGCTCAGAATTTCCAATCTGTAAGAGAGTATTATCTATAATTACATTAGTATTCATGTCAATTTATGTAAAAGTCACTTTGTTTAAAATGTCTGATTCCACATTTTTACAAATGATTAACAAACGTGCTAACATTTAAAACCTTAATTGTCAGTGTTTCACAATTGAGGTTTAGTTTACATGTAGGTATTTGCTCTTTTTTACTGAAGTAATTTTGATTAATGCCAGGATTGGCCCCAACGAGCTAATTGGATGCACCGCTATCGGATCGACACTCATCGGCATCGGACGCGACCACTGGTTGGAGATGCTGGACAATTCACGCAAACCGGTCGCGCAATGGTACCCGCTGAATAAGAGCCTGCCGACGAACATCGCTTTGCCCAGCAACGATCAACAGAATGCCGGGTTGAGTTGCCTAAATGGAAGGTAAGAAGCCCGTCTTTGGAGATTAAATCTTTTGTTATTATTAAATAATGCCTATCGTATTGTAAACAAATATTTACGGCATGATTATTTTGTCTTAAACACTTTGAATTTGTGTTTCGGGGTTTCAGGTTCATGTGTCCAAAAAATAAATTGGCATTCAAAGACGGAATTTAATTTTTAGATACAAAAAAAAATCCGAGTTACCTTGTTGTCTTGTTCATTAAATGAAATAGTTTAGTTATAAAAATCTTACTTAATTTACAACAAATTTTTAGATGAAGAGATAAAGGAGAAATGGGAGGCGATAACATCACAACAGCTGAGAAAAGACTTGGGAACGACTAACTTCATTACAGACAAGGTACCGATCAGGTAATCTCGCGATGCCAAATTTGTAACCGTAGGTAAACTCGATTTGTAAGGTAAACGGTTGTATGTCCATTTACTGTAGAGGAAGGTAAAGAATTACTTTGGATGATAAGTGATATTGGAATGTAAAGATAGAATATAATAAAAAAAGATGAGTTGTAATTAGAAATAAATGTTGAAGTAGATGACGAAGTTAATCCATAGGATTCTAATTATTTATCCCATGTACGAGTAGAGTAATTAATTTTTAACCTGTATGTTACTTTAAAGTAGTAATGTAGTTTTAAATGTAGATATAAATTTTATGCCATCACCTGATATTTAATCAATATACTTTACTGTCAAACTTTTTAAGTTTAATTAAGTTTACCCTTGATAACTAATTGTGTATGTGTGATTCAGACATGTATGCTGTTATTCCATACAGTGTTTTAAATAGTATATTTATATCTGTATACGCACATTTCAAATTCAAGACTCGAAAGTATGACATGTTGAGGATTATGAAAATCAAAACAATTACTAATGAATATTAAACTTATTGTCTTTTACAAGGTAAGCACGTTTATAGCTGTGACTCATGAAATATTAATACATACTTTCGATGCAATCATATCGACTTAGGTATGTAAATTGCAATTATATTTTGTAATCGTGCACTGGTGATAAATGGCGAATGTTGAAAACATTCTTTTCGTATCGGACAATAATGTAGCTGGGCTTTTTGCATGGAACTTTACTACAAACAATACCCTTCACTTAAACAATATTGCATGACATTAAATACTAATGGTTTGTTATGTACGTTACTGTTTTGTAAAGGGAAATTGAAGCTTTAAATCGTGTTAAATATAAATATAACATTTAATATCTATGTATCGTATGATATCAAATCAAATTATTTTGATATTATAAGAAACTATCGCTTTTCTATTCATATAAGTTGCTGTAATATTAATAATTGAAGTAACGCATAACAACAGTGTAAAAATCAAGTTTTTAAGACCAGACAACTAGCTTGATGAATTTTGATCGAGTAAACCATATCATATTTAAATCATTATAATAAGAGGAAAATATGTATGTTACACTCTGTATCTTTTTTTAAAATTAAGGAACATATTTTTAATGTGACGATTTATTAAAGGCCGAATCTATACAGATGCCATATTTGATACGGCAATATATTTAAAATGAAAATAAACAGTAACTTATAACTGATTAGAGTTATAAATTATATTATGTCGTAAAAGTCTCGAACACGATGTAAATAATAAATTATGTAACGTTAAATTTTCTGAAATTGTGGACAAATTATAATGCAAAAAGTTGTAAAAGTTAAAAGACTTTTACAACGACAATTATAAAATCAAATACAATGATGATAATCAATAATTCCACTTTTTTCACATGGAGGAATTTAAATTAATATATTTAACTATATAATGGTTCATAAATGCGTTTATAAACATTATTTGTAGAGAATTAATATCTTGATATAAAATATAGAGTACGAGAAATCCTTTATGGATTATTACGCGTTAATGTATAATTATTCAGTCGAAAGATCAATCCCCATGAAAAGAGAAATTGATTAAGGAATTTTTAGCTTCAAGGCTTTAGATCGATAGTGTGTAACTGAAATCCGTTCTTTAATATCACATTTTTAATATCTTGAATGATAAAATTCTAATAGTATTTAAGGTATAAATTGGTGTAGCACAATAGACACTGCATTTATAATCTACTTTGAATTTTAGATCTTACATAAAAGGAAAATATGAAAGTTGAATTGCAAAATAATATACCACTATGTCACATTTGGATGAAATGTGTGTATAGAACCTTAATATACTATTAAAATCAACACATGTTTTCTTAATGTCGGAATCTGTCTTTACAAATGTGATTGTGAAAGTATCATTTATTTTATGTCGTTGCAATGAAATTTAACGCTTTGTTAAATATTATAAATTATATAATAATTAGTAATTGATGTTAATAATTATAACAATACTAAGTGTTGTGCTCTAAGTATATTACACTACAAAATTTTCTAACTAAACTGAACCCGTGTTTCCTTTAGTGAGTTAATATGAAAATGAGAGTACAAGAAAAGGTTGAATGAGATCTATTTATTTTTGTATGAGACTAGAATACTTCTCTGTGAATACTTAAGTCTTTGTACTATATCCTATGTATGGTAAATGAGTAATTACTTGTATTGAGTTATCAATAAAATGTTGATTTTATAAAACTGCACGTTTCAATTCAAAGCACCTATAATTTAATAACTCAACGCACAGGTTTTTTTATAAAACCGACAAAAAAAACATTTATTTTATGTAAAAAAACACACCTTTAACAAATTGTCTTGGCGAGAAAAAAAAAATGAAAAGTTCAACAAACAGCATAACTTACAATGGCGCTCAAATTATCTCGTGTGTGGACAGTTTGGTCTGTTTAGAGCGTTCGGATTAAGACGTGATACAAGTTGGTTAATATTGAATAACTTTTTTTAAATGCGAACGAAGGCGAATTTCATTATCCTTACATTATACTACAACGGATGTACAAGGTATTAAATATGGTATAATAGAATGGATAAAGCAAAGCTGGTACGTATATTGTAGTTTTTATAATGTAATTATATTGTAATAGAATAAGCTTACTTACTTTCTTGAAATAACCAAAGACTATATAAGAAAAAAATATTGTTGTTAGAAAAATACTTCATTTATATTTAGTATTTACTTTATATACATATTATCAGTGCTTTATAAATATAGACAAATATTTACAAAACTTTAAACTGAAAATAAACTACGTAAATATATAGAACATATTCTTTATGTACTTATACATATATATATACTTTATCTATGTTACATTGTGTGTGCATTTAATTTTTCACTTACATCTTATTACTAATGAATATTGTAATTGACTAAAACAGAATACGCGGCGTGAAGTTTCGAGCAAATTTCTGATAAAGTTTTTGCAGAAACCAATTCACATGCTAGAAATTTCATATACATTGGACGGATTTATTCGTAGTTTTTTAAGTTGTTTACTAAATCATTCACCTTGATGTAGAATACTACGGCATGAATAAGAACTGATAGAAAATTTTACAGTGAAATAGTTTGTCGCTTCTAATTTGTATAATGGTAGGAGGATTCACTAAATTGAAAATATAAGGTAAAGGAATCTAGCTCTCATATTGACGGAACAATGCAGCGCTGTTATATTGGCATACTGACGTTAGGAATGGTGAGTTATCAGACTGGCTCGAATGAAATAGCATCATCAAAACTTATATGGTACCAAAATTGAACAAGGAACGACCGGGGTACAAACTATGAGGTAAATCACTGTCATAAAGGCAGTTAAATATCGTTATAATGTTTATTTAATTCTTAACAATATTGTTCACGCAAAAAAATGTCACACAATATTATTCATCGCACCGTAATTCAACTTATCGAACATAATTTACTTCGGTAATAAATTTTTGAAGAGGAAAGTTGTCGTCTCTGTTACATTTGGAACAAAAGATAAGTTTATAAGTAGCTTATTAACTTAGGTGGTGTGCGTAAGTTGCTTCGTAAGGTTTTATTTACTTTGTTGAGAAAGTTAAATCAAATAGAAAATTAAGAGTAACGGATGTTCAGGTACGTGATGATAATTCTAATATTGATTATAATGTATTGCGTTCCACACCTTTAAAAAGTACTGATCTTAAGAAATAAACTATATAACTTCGATACTATACTATTATCACTCAGTACATGGACTTGATAATTTATTAATGTAATTTTACAGTGTTTGTTTATTTTAGATCAGTTTTTATTTTAATTTCCATTATTGCTTGGCAATGTAAACAATCAATTGAAATATGTTTTACAATTTTAACTAATTTGATTAAAATTATTTACAATCTATACAATAACAATAACATTAAATATAAACATTCTCATATAACATGTTATCATATACCATATCAATTATAATTTATTATAAATTACCATATACCATGTAAACGTAATTCTATTTCGAGACTTAAATTTAGATTTAAAAGTCATTAAATTTGTTATAGTTACTATATAATATAAATGTGTGATATTTACGAAATTTTTTAGTTCGTGTCGATCTAAAAAAATTCGTTACTTCTTAGTCGATAAATATCTCGATGAAATCGCGGTGAATACTTTAGAAAAGGAATTATAGTAGATATGGAGCGCTAGTTTGTCAAAGTTTTGCATTTAAGCGTGGGGATAAAGCTACCTTCATAAGAATGTTAATAAAATGTGTCTAATAGCGGTTCACTCGCAGTAACTAAATATTTCCCATACTTAGAAAATCCATTTTAAATATTTCTTCAAACGGTTTTCCCTGCTCTTTAAAAGTTTTTACAGATTCCACGCAGTTTTTACATGTTTTAAAGGTAAAATATTAGTAGTTCTTTTTTATTTAATGTTGAAAAAATTCTTTCAGACTAGTGCAATAATCGATTTTAACTTAAATTGCAATGTATGTTGGTCAAATAGTTGCTTTTAATGCTTCGGGAATCTGTTCTATTCAATTGTATTCAAATCTTTTCCCCTTTACCCTAATCTATTTCTGCACTGTTCCATTCTAATTCCAAAAAAGCGTCGTTCAGTTATGCAGAGATTCATTGTAATCGGTGTTTAATTTAGTCATATAATATGTATATATATACATATATATATATAAATGAACTGATCTCTGTAATTCGAGAAATTTCTTTATATAAATTCGAAGCAATAAAATAGATATAAAGCTGAGCGGTTGATAAATGATTTTGGGTCCTCCTTAACCAAGACTGAATGGATAAGGGCACATCTAAACAAATTTCTTAGTAATTTTTCTAGATATATTGTCGGACGGATTGTAGATTTTGATCACAATGCTTTTTTGAAAAATTTGGCATAATTGAACAAACTATAATAATAATATTGAATATGAGTCACAATGAGATTGATATATTTGTAAATGTGTGCTCAATAAATTCTTTAAGTTTTCTTAGATAAATATTTGTCTTGAATTGTATTCCAAGAGGTGCGTAACATTAGTTAAACGCTCATCTGAATATGAACCATTTATGAATGAAGGAATATCTTTGTTATTTTTGATCTCAGGCGTAAAAGAATTCGGATAAGATTGTCAAAGATAAACTAATGAAAATGAAAAAAAGAAAGAGTTTTTTTTATCAACACATCTTGATAGGCGCTTCATTACACACTAAACATCAAAGAAAAGAAAGGATCATTCAAGAAAAAATAAATTTAAACAACTAAAGAAATGCAGGAGGAATGTATAAAAATCTAAATAAATTGTTAATTCTAGTAAAAAAGAGTTTTTTTTTTAGGCTTAATATAGAACTAAAACAAGAGCGCGTCAATTTTTCACAACTGTTCGATTGGTATACCAAACATTGATTCTGTAGCGTTAATAGTTTCACGTGGAAATAGTTCCCAGCGCTGGATAAGTGAAAAAAATACAATAGAAATTTAAAATAGAGTTGGCTTAGATTATATTTTCACCGAAACTAGAAAAAAGTATGCGTTTAGATTTGTAATTAGTTTACGTATTAAAAATGAACAAAGAGTATTAGATTAGATTAGGTTATAGTTGCCATGTAAGGATTGTATGTTGCTTTTGAATACTGCTAGAAGTAACTTCTTAATTCGGTTATCTGAATTTTCTCGTACAATTTTCGAAATCTAGACGTAAGCCAATTTCAAAAGTGCTGAATTCGAAAAGTTTTCATTCAGATAAAGCTAATTGGTACAAATATCCAGCTTAGAAGCTTCCGTGTGAAATCTTTGGGTTAAAATTACATGAATAATTCAAGTTCAAAGTTAGTAATTTTAAACTATAAATTTAAAATAGCTTTTTTTATCGGTTACAGGATAAGACTTGAATTCTATATCACTTGATGGTATATGAAAATGAGGCCGTAGATGGTGAATCGTGTACGCCCAGAATACATCTTTCTCTCACATGCTGTTAAGGAGGCAGACTGACATTGAGAGTGGCAATTAGCTATGCGGTTTATATATTTAACCAAGTTAGCCGATAACCGATAAAAAAAACTACGTAAGACGACACCATATAAATAGAAATATCCAAAACCGTTCTCCAAAGTATGCAAATTCACCATTCGCTCAAAATTGCGTATAGAGACGCGTGCTTGTGCGAAATATTTATAACGTCTATACAATTTCATTTTAGAGGAAGTTAAACTGCAAAACGCAGAAGAGTGGAATACCGAAACATGACGCTGTGCTGGCAAGTTATGCCCGCCTGGTTGGCCACAAAGCTTTGCAGCCACTGAATCGTTATTTGCCAGCTCATTGCCATCTGGCACATACTGCCTTGTCGCAGTATGTTACTGTTTTATTTTTTTAATTATGATCTTTTGTTTTGAAAATGTTGTTTTACAATTACATTCAATTATTTAACCTAAATTTAAATGTTTATTATTAACACAATGTTTATAAAAAAAATACTGTAATACTTCAAGTGAAAAAAGGAACACCTTTGAAGTAAATAATTTTTGGTAACGTGGGAAAATCTTTAAATTGTTAGCTGGTTTCCCACTGGTTTCTTGAGAGGAGTTTAGAGTTATCTTGGGATTTTTATCTTCTGAAAACTGGCTAGGTGCTCTTCTTCCATATTCTCATTCAAGAAATGGCATTATTCCTTTACCTTTAAGAGTTCTAGGATTTCCTTTGCATGCAACGTAAATTTTTTATACTCAACCGTGTTTTACTTTTAAAATGGTTTTTCATCATCTTTTCAATCAGCTAGCCGAGTAACCTTATAATAGATTTACGTAATTTTGGTAAACAATTTCAAATAGACAAGGCCTCCTTTAATTATAAAATTTTCGTATCAAAAATAACATATTTTCTATTGTAATATCAAATTCGAAAAAGAATAAAAGTATCTATAGAAAAATCGTTCTGTACACAATATCCAATGTATAAGTTTGTTCTTATGTTGAAAATTTAACTGTTCAATATAAATCTTATATTAACAAGATACATTAAACATTTCCAAGCTCAGATAACACGGCATAAATACGACTTGAATTGGTTTTGTTTAAAATCAACAGATCCAGTAGAAATAAGGAGGCACTTAAAGTGGTTTTATGAAGTTATGAGTACTGTTTATTATTATAATTCCGGAGAAGTAATAAAGTAATCGTACATATAATGTACATTGAACAGATACTATATTGCCCAGCCCGTTGGCGTAACTCTGCCTCTTACACCAGGATTTACTACTACTTACGCGGGTTCGATTTCCTCTGAGGACAAACATTTACGTGATGAATATTTGTGTTTTTTGTGCATCTGGTTGTTTATCTATAATGTGTATCGATCTCTGATAACCCATACTACTGGTGCTGCTTAGTTACCTATTACGTGATTAGAATACTATATGTAAAACATTCCAGTTATTTATTTATTTACATAGTTTTAATTATAGAAAGTTTTGTTGCCTCCATGGCGCAGAGGTTTACTGTATGTATTATAACGCCGAAGCCCCGGGAATCGAACCCGGGACTTCTGCGTTACAAGAGAAGCAGAGCCTAAACGGTGGTAGGGTTATTTGAATCCGTATAGATAGGTTAACCACCTTTAATGTCAATCTGCCTCTTTAACAATATTGCTATGTTCCAGCAGTCTTAAATGTTTTGGTACTCTCCATTATGATTTGCTATCGTGACGATTTTTCTTAATATTGTAATAAAATAATGCTACATATTTCTGCGATGTATTGTTACAGGTTAATGGAGTTTGTGTGAACACTACAAAAATCAAAGGACACATCAAGTAATGATATTGATTCCTAAAGCTCTGTAAGTCGCTCACGTAGTCGTAGACTTAAGCGAAGAAACAGCTGCTTTTATTGTTATTGATTATTTTTTCTTATTCACCGAAATTGTGCTTACATTTTGTGGAACGTAGACTCTGCGTGATGGATGTGATATCATTACTTGCATTAACTCGGATCGAGATTGATTACGATTTAGGATTCTATTTTCCAAACAAGAGTTCGGTCAGTTAATGAAATAGCAGTAATTAACACTAGATTTACCGAACCCGTCATTTTGACGGAATAAACCTGGATAAAAAATTTCGTTTCGTTTGAATTTCTTTTTTTTATACTGCCCTTGGAAGCATTGCCAATTATATTATTGCAAAACAAGAAAAACAAGAATAAAATATGCAAAAAATTACAACAAACACGAAAAGTAAACCATAAAATGTGTCGGTAAATCTAGTGATAAATAAAATAATTTTTTGTACGCATTTGTCTTTATTGCTGGCCGCAGTTATTGTGATCGTGAAAACTAATTCTTACATAATAATTTTTACGGAATTATTATGATTATTAACTTTTTTGCGTTATTCGCTTGGGGCTGAACTTTAATAATTTATGAGGAAACAATTTCGACTCCCCTTTAATTTGGTCCTTCTTCTTCAAATAAATATGTTTAAAAAAATACGCCACAAATCGTGAACATGAAATTATTTCTTCTCGCGAAAACAGGAAAATAGAGGCATTACCCGTTACAAAAACTCCTTTGGCCTACATACATATAATGAGCAAAGTTGTTACCTCATATCTCGTCATATTTCAGTAAAACTCGTACATTGAAAATCCATTTGCATAGTAACAACTTTACAAAGCGACAACTTTTGTTCATGTAATTTGATACAGTACACAAAGTTGTTTTCCACCTTCGTGTTGTGACGTTGTTAATAATTTATTGTACGATTTAGATTTGTTTTTACTGTTGGGTGTCTGTTATCCCAAGGGACTTGGCGGATACTTTCAGATGCTCGTCATATTGATCCCCATGACTCCTGGGTACTCGTTACCTACTTGAGGGTTAGGGACCAAAGAGGAAAACGCGCCGTATGTTGTGACGCGCCTTACCAGGAGGGGAATAGGAAAGGTGATAATTTCCTGAGTGGAGGATACGGTGTTGCTAGCGTTGACGGATTAACAGAAGTGTGCGAGGCGGTTGAAGCTGTTAGAAGTCCGACAAACTGTCCTCGCAAGGGTTGGTGTGCGATGGCATTTTTCGCACGTTAAAGAAAAAAATTAAGGTCTCCGTGATTTAAGTTTATTTTGAATACCACGAACCATATATCGTTTGATATTGATATTATAATTACATTTACAACGATTTCATTCCACATAACTTGACAAAATGTACAAATTACTTAGCTACAACATTCGAATAGTATTAGTAACTGGTTAGTTCAATAATTAGAATAACAATTATTTTTGTCACAGGAAAAACGATATTTTTTAATGAGACATCAATAGATATCTATATCTATATATATA
>DWQX01002329.1:0-22311 GCA_018245475.1 Pharmacophagus antenor | reverse complement strand
GTTACGTTATCATACGCAGATTTAAAATATTTTGCAAATTATAACCTGTGTACAAAGTGGTCTCAAATTTTTGGCCGGCAGTATACCCTACCGTCGTTCAAGCTCCATTACTCGTGTGGCCCAAGAGACGATATCGGGACCTTCGTGTAAGAAGGTAATTGGTAAACCACTACGTCACAAGGCAGTTAAATATTAATCATAGATCAATTGATTGTAAATGAATTTTGCAATTAATCATTATTCCAAATTATGTAATATTTAATGACATGCAACAAAATTTAACAATATAAAGAATTTTGACTCTCCTTACTACTGTTTATAACAATTAAAATGTTATTAGTGTATTCATTTATTACATTATTTTATTATTCGATAGTAGACTTGATATTTAACTGCTTTCGTGGCACAGTGATTTAACCGCTTGTCTTATAACAGAAATGCTATACTCCGGTAGTCAGCCATAAGTAACATATAAGACCCAAAGTACGAACAAGTACGCTTTCCCATCTACCTCATTTTCACTTAACATTATGTCATTTGAAGTCATGAATTAAGCCAATCACTATAAAAATTATGTCAATGTTATTAATTTATTAATTTTTATTCCTTTTAATAATTATAATATTTACATTTTATTACCCTGTATAAATTAATATACCATACCAAAGGACACATGATAAGCGTATGAAATATTACTTAATTTCAAAAATAGCGGCAAAAAACAATGCAAAGGCATCGCCTACGCATCGTATATGGCACGAAATTGAACCGTTTTTTTGGCAGATAAATTGCCGAAGCTATAATAATAAATATGAACGCCGTCTGACTGTCTCTCGCAACAAGGTCGGGCATGGCGTTCATTGCATTTAAAACCTATACAATATCGGTGAAAAAACTACACAAATATAATAAACAGGTTTAATTACGAGTATGTGAGACTACAAATAGGCACGTGAACGATAAATTCAATACAATGAAAACCATTTGTATTGCATATATAAAATACTATATATACTATATATAAAAGCGAAGGATTGGAATAGTTGCCAGTGTATGTACATGACGTAGAGGTTTTTAAGAAAAGAGTGGCATAGCCTTTTTCTAGACTAGTGCTGTCTACCATAATGGACTGCATCTTACCATCAGGTAGAACATAGATCATTTTGCAATTATAAAAAAAAATAAAATTTAAAAATGTTTTTCCTCTAATACAGAATATATATCTTTATGCTCTCAAACTCAAAATTCATCTGGAATACAGTTTACATGAGAACTCTCAATTGTAATAATAATTATATCTTATTTTTGTTTTCTGCTCGATTGAATGCTCAGGCATGGAAGAGTGCTCTATGAAATAACAATTATAGTGGTATAATGAAATGAAGTAATAAACTTTTACATTACATGCATGTACGTAGTTGAAAGCTGATAAATAAAAAAACAATATCATCTTAATTAAATTGGTAATATTTAAAATTAAATAAAATTAATGTACAAAATGTTGCCTGCCAAAATATTGCAACGTTTGGCATTATCATTTCGTTACGTAAATCTATCTCTCATATAAAATAACAATTTTAGGTCTGTCGTTTTATATTATACTATAATTTAGTAAATATACACATTGAATGGATAGTCTGCTAATATAAGGTCGAGATGAGGTCTTGTTTGTGAAATTGTCACAAACAACGCCATTCTATAAAGAGTAAAGTTTTACACGCAATTTTTTTATGTGCAATGTGCTAACACTCAACACCAGTTTCATATGATGTTGAGTGGCAATAAGGTCGTAGATGATAAAGCGTGTTCGCCTAGAATACTTCTGGCTCTCACATAAATGACTACCAGAACACAATGCTGTTAAGGAGGTAGATTTACATTGAAGGTCGAAGCTAGCTAGGCCGGTTCTAAATTACCTACAATCATACAAACTCCACAACACATGTGGCCACAAAGTACAAAAAAAACAGGGTGCTCCGTAAAACAAAGGTAAATTCTGAACCACATCGGTATGAAGGCAGTTTAACGCTATATTTGTATGCAGGCATAAACAATACTTTAGAACGATAATCTATACTATTTCCCACAAAAGACTTCTTGGTTATTAAACGAAAGACAATGTTCATCTGTTGGTCAAATGTGACAGGGCTAAGTATCTAAGAAGTAAATTATTAACTATTTAACATTTAATATGAATCTGAATTAAGTGTATAGCCGCTAAAATCCATCCCCATGATCATCTCTAGAGACGACGTATCGTTTCTCGATTGAATTAATCGTATATTTTTTGTATGTTAAGGTATCGTACGGCTCAAGTAGTGTTCAAAAAAATTTAAACCCATTAAACCGAAGAAGAAATTATTAAATGTACATTTGTATGAACGATATCTTGAAAAAAGCACAAATCCTCATTACCTGTTGAAAAACAGAATTAATTGAATAAATAAAAAAAATTGTAAATTTGTGGTCTTTATACTATTTATTTTCCTTTAAAAATCGACCTAATTTTTCGATTTAATATCTTAATTGAGTCAATCTGTTAGACCCAGAGAATGAAATTCACTTGCTCGTTTGTCGTATAATTAATGAAGCTTACGTGAACAGTCGATTATTGTCTTGAACTGTATTACTTGCTAGCGAGAAATAAAATACACTGCCTGTTTTGTTTCTATACCTTACTCATGTATATACGAAACATATCTGAAATTCTGAAGCAAATACTAATAATCATTATTAATAATCTAACAGTATTTCATGAAATTTCAAATAATCCTCTATACCTCTCCGCATAATTTAATATTACATAATAATATTACTAACTCATAACTACTTTTTCTTATGTTTTTGATAATACTTTAGACTACCTGGTTGTAATATATCAGCCTATAATAGCTAAACACTATACAGAACGATATCTGTGAACATTCTATCACCATCTTACATTCATTAGGATCACTGACATATTTGTAAGTTTAATAAAATAGTACGACTATTAAATTCATTTCAATATTTTTATTACCTACAGTAACTTTAAAATCGGAAATGTTGTCACAGTACAAAATGTACTTAAATGATCGCTGGTATCTCCGTCTCCTCACCGGTGATATCTGGCTACGCTGCTAAATTTACGAGTAAATACTACTTACAGTGAAATACATCGCTTCTTTTTAATTGAGACTACCTTAAGCTCTTGTCTTAAAATTGTCTTCATCTACTATAAGATAATATAACATTCATCGTGATGCAGAGACTAACCCTTTCATTTTTCGGTACGAGTGTAGCTGGTTCGATTTCGATGATACTTAATTGTAGTGTTTGGATGATGGGAAGGATTTCTTCGAACCCACCAACTTAACAACTAATTTTATATTGTTAATCTGCCGTCCTAATAGCATTACATTATTCCGGTAATCATATGGGTATTCTGGACGATTAACATAATGGAGGTCAAGAGTATCAGTGTTTATTCAAATGTTAGTTTCACCAGATGCCGTGTCGGGATTCGAATCTGGTGAAGTTATATATTATGATATTTAATAAGAGCGTCCTATCATTGAATCATAAGAATCTCATTAGCTCAGAATTAATGAAACTTAAACAATTTTTATTTTCGATTTTCCAAGGAATTATGGTTATACCACGATTTTACAGTTGGAACCACGTTTTTTTTTTAATTTACATGTTTTATGAAATCTCCAAAGTCATGTCTATAAAATATAATGAAAAATCCAATACAAAAAATTTCTCACCGAGATGCTGAGACCTGACAAAACGTAAGGCGCATGCTTAACACCCCTTTCAGGAACACCTAGAGAACGGGAGGAAAATGTCACGTGAGAAAAGGGGTGGAATATGAATAAAATTCAGGGTAATCATCTCGCTTATCAATCACTGATCAACATAATGTGTCACACAATACCCGTCACGTTATGTCACTGATACTTTTTTTTTTAACTAACGTCAAAATTTCATTGCTATTCGCAAAAAAATAAATAAATTGCAAACTCAAAGTTTACGCACGCACTAATAGGATACTGGCATAACTCTAACTACATTATGTCTAGATTTTAGGTCACCAGAACCGTCTTGAACTGGCCACTTAAATTGGTGAGAGGCGTGTTAGGTACTTACGTGTTATAACTGATGTACACGATGGTCACCCCATAGATTACAGTGCACTGGTTCCGTATTCGTTACGTGCGACGCCGTTTTGATAGTGGAAATGAAATTACACGATAATATTCACGAGGAACCGCGACTGAGGCAAGAGTAGAGCGACACAGGTTATGGTTAACGTACTGTTTATTTATAAGCGGCGCCGCGGGTGTGCACTGGCACATTTATTTTCGGCTATTTGCGGTTGCATGGAATAGTATTATTTGCTGCAAACGGAGTTAGAACAAGTGTAGTGAAAAAAAATCAATTGGGGAACGCGTCAGTTAGTGGCCATCTTGTATCTGGCTGGGTCGCTGGGGCGGTAGCGCCGCGCATGCGTGACCAGCGCCGCCCGTCTTCACCGCTCTTGTCATGGCTCAAGTCAAACAGCAATAGTTGCAATCTTCACACCGATATACGAGATGTGCAAAAACGACACGCATATTAGGCAAAATCTCTCAAAATTCTAATTTTGATTCTATTTAAATTAAATTAAGATCGAATGTATAAAGTTCGTTTGAATTAAGCCTTTTTCTCTTTTCAAGCTCATTCTATGCTTTTAATATAAAAGAAGTACTGGCAACAATCTGTGCGCATATTCATGAATTGTCAGAATTAAAAAAATCATCTTTAAGGCGGTAGATTTAGGTACAAGTAAATCAGAGAGCAGTTGTTTGTCTTTAAACTGTTAGGTTCTAAAAATTTTGTCGCTGATAGTGTTTTTGATATCTATTACAGATTCATTGGACTCCAGGATCGCGAAATTGAAATTCGATTAGTTTCAGTTAGAAATATCTTGTAAACTACGTATGTTCTGTCATATTTATATTTAATTATACAGTCGTCGGTTTAATTTAATGTTTAATTCCGAGTATAAGCCTGCAAACAGCTTATCTAATTACTGGAAACTGATGCATGTTATTACCATTATAAGCTTTAAGAGCTGATTTCGCAGTTAATTTAAGCTACGGTGACCAATTACAATTAGAATATAGATATAATTATATGAATAAATTACATCAATGAGTATAAACATTGTGGTACAGTCATTTTATAATAAATGCTAGTTACATGCTTCATTACACAAAACAAGCCGGCGTTAAGCAGCTATTTTAAAATCGATATTATGTGTAAGCAGTTTCAGAGAATATATCGGCGCACAAACTGCGGCAGCTTTAATTAGTATATTTATTCCGCAAGAATAGCTGAATAATGCATTCTACGCTAAATAGGATATTAAACGATCAAATATAACACATTATTTTTTGATCACATGTATTCGTTTTATTTAAAGCTGTAAATAAAACAATTTAATCTTAGTAATTACATATATTATTTTTATCAACAGATACATATTAATAGTGAATTATCATTGCGCTTAATTGACACACAAATGTTAAGTGACAATGAAAGCGTAAAGTACGCTCGCACGGAATACTCTCGCTCTCATATGTTTGACTGCTGAAATACAGAACGTTGCTAAGGCGACAGACGACCATCAGTGTCGCAACTTTCAGTATCTTGTGTTGGTAGTTAGGCCCGCTAGCCGAATGGTAGGAAAATACCCTATCATCTTCCATCATACTACTACTAAAGTGGCTCAGGAATAGAAATCGAAACCACCGTGTAACAAAGAAAGCGGTAAACCACAGCGTCACGGAGACAAACAGTGATATTAACCTCGCCGAGTGTATTACTGATCGCCAAGTGAATTACTTTGATTGATATTTTGCTTTATTGTAAAAATATATAAATACGTCAATCACGTCAAAAGAGTTCGAAAGGTTAATTACATGAAAAATGCAGCCGCATCTGATGCAGGGTTATTACTTTGTCTTTATTTTTCTGTTTAGATATATTAGTATGAAATCGACATGCTTAATCCTTTTACTAAATAGTAAAAACAAGTTTTTAAAATACTTAATACTATAATAAAAAAAAATAATATATACTTTTAACATATATACTGTATTTCTTAACAGTTAACGTATCTTGCTAACGGAACAAAAAGCGATTTATCGATTCGGCTTATTTATCGTCTCTCGCATAACTTTTCAGACTAGTTAGTTTTTGATAATTCTTCTTTTAGGAGAATAATTGGATAACACAATTGCCAAATATTTCCTTAAAATGTTTGGTGAAGATTAAATTTTATAACTTGTATATTGCGCGAACAGGAAAGCCATTAGATTAACTGTAATTAAAAACATAATTCAAATCTATTTTTCGCAATCTCACGAAATATGCAGTACGTAACTGTGTATTTGCGTATTTATCTGCCAATTATGAATTTAAATAATAAAATATTATTACATGTTATATACATGTTAAAGAAAATTATTAACAAACAAAAAGATACACTTAGCTTGTTCTGTCGCTAATAAAAATAAAAACGTAAATGTTAATTTAACAAAATATATGGAATATAAATTGATATTATTAATTTCGCTAAACATTGAACATGTCAAATTTATTTTAGCAATTTAGTTTAATACTTAAATACCTAATTGTATGTTGTTCAGGCTGCAATCCGTTATATATAGGTATGTTTAAACCAGATGTTAAAAAACAGATTTTTTTAACATAAACACATCAAGCCATATTTTCAATGAATTATCTTCTTTGAAGGATTATAAGCTTGTGGTTTTTAAAATTCTGAATTAAAGGTTGCACTCTAAAACAATACTGGCTGAACTATTCTCTGCTATGAAAGGTTATTTTGTAATTTAATATTTATTCTTCACTTAAAATAGCTATAATAAACAATATGCATGTCGGTACTAACCTATCATGTTTTATTTTTCAGTCTCTTTAGATGTCCAGCAAAATGCTATCAATGAAATTCTAAATCATGGTAATAATTTAAGTGTTAAGACAATCAGCGGAAACATTACATGGTAATTATTTAAATGGAAAATACAATTTCATCACATTATTATTAAGACTCCGCATAATGCGTTTATATGCATCAAGTTCTTATAACAATACTTGAAAAGTTTCCTAAAACTATATTTTGATATACTTCAAATTAAAAATTTCGTTGTCATTGGACATGTTAAGAATTTGATATGATATTTTTGCTAGCAGTAAAATCTAACCTTCTTGTTAGCGTATTTATAGGTATTGTCATAGCACTTAAGTGTACTATCAAATAATATCTTGGAATCTGAATTACGCTGTAAGTATTATACTCAATAACTACGGCCTTCAAAGTATTTAGAATAGTGTTTTTTTAACGATTCTAGGCTACCACTTGACCTCGTTTTCACCCTATGTTAAGAGACAATGAGATCGTAGATGGTGTGATCTGCCGGAACATAGCAATATGTTATTACGGCAGACTGATATTGTGACTGAATCATTTATACTCCACTACTCCTGTAACCCAGAAAATGAACCCGGGACCTCTGCTTTAATAGACAAGCGTTAACCATTGCGCAATTGAGACAGCCTACCTGTTGTAGAAGGCAACTATAAGAATCTTGGATTTCGCGGGTTTTGACGCTCTAATCCACCACACTATGAGTGAGCCTAAAAAAGACTACAAAGACGTGATCATATGTTTGCTGTAACACAGCGATGGTGTTCGTCAGTTATGCCAGGCTATTCCTTGGTGCTACTACATAATTCTGGCTTCCGCCCAAGTGACTTTTTCACGAGCCAAGCATTACTTTAAAGTTTTTTTTTACCCTACCATCGCTGTCGCTATGACCAGAGGTTTTTTAGTAAAGCATAACGAAAAACTAAATCATTCTGTTGTAACCTTGTTTCGAAAAGCAACAACTTAATTTCAAATTAATAAAATTGTGTTGGATCTTTTTTTTTTGTCAAGGACGGTTTCCTTTACGATCGCTTTATTCCTCTGGCATGGGTGGTCAGAGTTCTTACTTGCTACTAATAATCATATGCTTTTTAATTATGGTTTTATTACTTTAATATTAATTTCTATACTATATAGTATCTTAATTCTATTTTATCATATCATGATAATATCTTATACGCTAAATAATCAGGCTATTCTATTTATAATTCTATTAATATCTATTGTGTTCTTGTGTGAGTTTTATTTGTTCTTGTTGATTACATTTTTTACAAACTGTTTTGCAATAATTTACGAATGAGATTCTGGTATCTGCTGTTTCAATTAATGTATGTAGGTTATTTTCATTTATGTCTATTTTTAGTTAAACTTCTATTACATTTCTTTCTTTAGCAAAGATTGGGCATTCAGTGAGGATATGTACAATGTTTTCATTTTTGTCGTGTTCGCAGGAGCATGACAGACTCTCTTTACACTTGAATCTGTGTAAGTATTCAGAGAATCCGCCATGCCCCGTTAAGATCTGCACCAGGATGGGGTCGAGTTCCAGTTTTCTTATAGTACTGTAAACTGTCAAGGCATCTGGGAAGAATTTTTTAGTGGTTGTTGCTGTGCTGCTTTCTTGGTAGCGCCGGTTCCATTCGTCAACCGATTCCATTCTGATATGGCGTTTGACGAATGAAACCGGGCACCCGTCATAGTCTGGACTTTTCTTGATTTTGAGGGCTACCTCCTTCGCTAGATAGTCTGCTCTCTCGTTTCCCTCCACCCCCGAGTGTGTTTTGACCCAGAAAATATTCCCGTCCTTCTCCAGCTTCGCAATGTGGGATTTTGCTTTCACTGCTAGAGAATGGAGAGAAACGCCGTCAGCCAACGTTTTTAGCGCAGATCTTGAGTCGGAGTACATGTTGCAGCTATGTTTGTAGTTCCGAAGGGCATATTGTGTTACTTCTACCAGGGCTAGCAGTTCTGCCTGATAGACAATACAGCAGTGGTCCAACTTCAGCTTCTTCTTGCCGCATTCAGTGTTGTCTCTCCAGATAGAGAGAGCAGCTCCTACCTGTCCATTGATTTTACTTCCATCACTGAATACCTTCATTTCCGCTAGATGTTGGTTCATTTCTGCACTATCTGCCAGACACTGAAACTGAATCCCTATTTGCTCTGTGGGATGGGGCAGTTCTCTGTAGTCTATTGGTTTTTCTATACCTCGGTCCCCCTGTATTGAACATTTATATGACACACAAACATATAAAAATAAACATTTCCTTTCAGTTGTTGCATTTCACCCGATAATTTTGAAGTGTATATCAGGGTAAGTAAAATATCTTCCACCATATCTAACACTTTACTCCTTTCCCTCTTGATATCCTATTAAATAAAACTTACCTATGGTACGAATATTTTATTTTTAACTTCTCTACAAAGATAGTATTCTCTATAAAGTAGTATTAAATAACATAAATGTTATACTTTTTCTCTTAAAACATGCTATCTTTTTCTAGAGCTTCAATTATCACACTCGATCTTACATCGGTCTGTTAACTAAATCTTACTACAATAAAATTACGATAACGTTGTTAAATAAATACACTTTTTGATACTATTATTATATATATCATTCTATCATTTTTAGGATAAAACTACTGATGTTCCAGTTACTAATAAAAGTGAAGTTATCTGCGAATCTGAGTTGATGTTAACCAAATCGCCTTGCTATTGATTCTTAAACGTCAATAGTAAGTCAGTTTTGTTTCTTTTTTTTCTCTTTAAAAAATTAAAATTTGTATTTATATATAAATCTTATTTCTATCATATATATCATTGTATCAAAGTAATAAAAATATAATTATTCTCAGCTAGCGACGGCATCGATAAACAAGATATAAAAACTTGTTGGAAATGTAAGTTTTTTTTTAACAACTATCGCATAATACTTGACTTCAAATTCCACGTGAAGTTAAGTGGCAACGAGGCCGTAGATGGCAAAACGTGCTCACGCAAAATACTGTAGCTTTCACATGTATGACTGTCAGAACACAGCGACATTGCTACGGCGGCAGATTGATATTGAGAGTGGTAACTTGGCAGGCGGGTTCGGTAGAACACTATCAAGACTCCACTGCACATGTGACTGCAGAATCGAACCCAGCATCTCCAATTTAAAAGGCACAGGATTGGCCTCTGCGCAACGGAGGTAGTCCAAGACAGCTTCTGTAATGATGGTACTATAAACTGGCTTAAACACAATACATGTGTTATTTTAGTTTCATAATCAGCGATGTACATTTCAGTAGGTGCAGGCGCAATAATCTTGCTACTGACATTAATAATTTGTATGTTTCTCATCAGGAAGAAGAAAAAGGGTTTGTAAATATGCAACTGGTATAACTACGGGGCTAGCATTAATTTGCTGATGCGACTAATATAGTCATACATAAACATATATAATATGACGATAACAAATTCGGAAATAAAATCCCTTATATTCATTATCATATACTAAAAACCTTTTAAAGATAAAAGAGCCCTTCAATCCGAATCACCATTTTTAACTTTTATGTTGTTTTTAGAACTAGTAGCATAAAAGAATTAATGGTTATTAAATAAAGCAATAATTTAATGTTCAAATTATCAGCTTTGTACAATATATCAGCTTAAATTATTCTTTAGATATATGGAGTTATAACATTATCAATATTTAATTGTTACTGGAATTTTTATTTTCTTAAGGATTGCTCATCGAAAGGCTATCATTACACCGGCAAAGTATTAGAAATCAAGATGCCATTCTTAGAAAATCATACAAAAAATCATACATTCATATTTCAAAAGGAAAATTTGAATAATAGATATGGTAAGTAATTAAGAAATTATCTAAAGATATAAAATTCATAGTCCAGCCTGATTCACTCACCTTATGATTTATATACCAACGCACAGCCTTGATCGCTGGTTCTAGAGGCATGGAACTTAGAAGATGTGTTATTTTCAATGTGTAGATATCCATTAATAATCCCCTCAATAACGAGGGGAAAGGGGGTTAAGCTTTCAATGGAAATTTTTATTCTCTGAGTCAACAAACACGAAATTTGGTACATATAATAGCGGGAGATAAGCTGCTAAAAAGTGTTTCTTGAAATTCCACCCTCTAAGGGGCGGTGTTTTCAATAAAATAAAATTGTTATCGGTGTCGATAGATTCGAAAATCGATATACAAAATAGAGGGGACACGTAGATAATCCTAATATTAAAAAACAAAATTACTACGCCCGGAGAAGAACGCGGGTGGTACAATGAACCCTTTGTGAACCGATGGTCCCACTCCGGTGCCATCTATCATAGGTATCCCAAATGTTTTAGGCATGATTGATCTTAAGACGATACAATATCGTCGGCAATGGCATCTAATATTTATCATGAAGTTAAGAAACGAATTGTAATTCTACTTAAGAAACAATTTTCACTTTTAACAATAGCTATCTTTTATATAACTAATTAACAAAATACAATCACAAGAATATAATATACAACGTCTGAATTTTTGTAACATTCTTACTGCTATATATAAACTTCGAAAAGAATCAGCAGGTGTACGACGGCGGTACCTCCTTTACCAATTTTAAATTTACACATACGGACAATTTTAATACTCGTTCTTAAAAAAATATAAAAGGTAATATAATAGATTATGGGTTATTATTAAGTAAAGTAACTTGCCCCAATAATTAATGCTGTTTGGAACTAAACGAATAATTTAAATTTAATTCATAACATTTGCCATTTTGTTATTATTTCAGATCCACATAAATTAGGTCCTGTCACTAAACGTGATGGTTTCAATAAAAATCATGAGCGAGTAACTAGTAACATCTACCATTCTCTACACAATTTGCATGTAGCGTCACAAGGTCCGTCGAGCTTCAAAAGTTTTTTTTTTCTATTTACTATAAATGAAACTGAAACAGCTATAGTCTGTCAGCTTGATCACAAAAGGCATAAATTAATCAATCATTAATTTATTACACATTTCGGCATAAAAAAAATATGTATGAGTGAGCTAAATACTTAACAGTACAAAATAAATTCTTGTTTGAATTAGTTTTGAACTATTTAATATTCTGATGTAATTTTTAATTCATTGTAAGCATAAAAAATCTGACTTTAAAATATTACATAGATTATCATTTTTACAGTATTAACAGAACCTAGGATCTATAAACGAAAACCTATTCCTTTACCGCATCATACCAAACAGGAAGGTAAATATTTTAGTTTTGCACTTTTTAATTTTTAAATTTGATTTGATTTTTATGGGCGCATCACTAATCACTAGGTCAAACAACACCAATCACTAATCTACCCCTCCTTCCTTAGTCTAAAAACATTATTAATAAAACATAATAAAGTCATATTTCGTGATAGATTTTTGATTTATTTGCTATTTTTAAAGTAATTTCACTTTTATCTATATGTTCTAACGCCTATTACCAATTAGTGTTAACTTACCTTGATTTCAGCTGACGTTAAGGGACAATTAGGCCGTTGATGGTTAAGCGTGATCGCTCAAAAATTTTTGCTCTGGCTCTCATATAATATATAAGAATACAATTCATTAAATATTTCGGAACAAGACAATATGACTTAGACCACTTTCATAATTATTGGCACATATGTAACTGTCAGAATACAGCAATTCTGCTTTAGTATCAGATTTATATTACAATATAAAAATATAAAATTGTGACCTTTCGAAAATGGATAAAATATTTCTAAATTATTTTAATAAAGTTTTTAAGAACAAATGTATTATTATTTCCTAATACAAAACAAGACGTATGTAAGTTCGTTTGTTAACGACGATATATTTTATTGGAATTAAATACAAATATTGCAAAATTACTCTGCACAATAAATTGACCGTTATGAACTGCTTTAAAGTTTATGTGAAGAAACCAAAATATTTTTTCAGACACTGATTTGTTAAAATCGAATCTAAGCTCATCAAATATTGCTTGGCGGCCTATAACACGACAGAAAACTGGGAAAAAATTTGAAATATTTTAATTTTTTTTAAACGAAGTTTACGCTTTACAATCTGTAACATTTTAATGTACACAAATAAATAAAATTGAAATGTTTTGAATATCAAATTATTTTTTTATACTTCATATTTAGTTATTTTGCTAAGGAAAAAACGACATTTCTGAAAAAAATTCGTGTGTCTGTTCCGTCTAACATTTCTGTTACTTTCGGTTAATTTTCGAAACAATTGCAGATAGAACGGATCTTTCACTAGAATAAATCTGATAGTTTGAAACGAAATCTTAGGTAATTAAAAAAAAGAATTCAGTTATATATGAAAATAATAACATATCTTTAAGATCATAATCCACTGATGAGTATCAAAATTGTCATGGAGAATGTTTTTATATTAAAACTAGGTTTCAGGACATTTTTTCATGATTTCCTATTTGGGACCGTAGTAATTTGATGTTTAATTGTATACTAAAATTTCCTTTATAGAAAAAAATATTATGTAATGTTGCCATAAACGATAAAAACAAAAATTAAAATTCGGATACATTAATTTACATAACTTTTTAACAAACTTTGTTGCATTAAAATGACGCATCTTGTAAACCTAGTGTTAATCCCATTGTTGTAATTTGCTGCCGGCTGACGCTGGAGTTACACGTACAACTACTATTTTATTTTTTCACTAATCTTTATTTATATTCAAGATGATTATGGCTGTTGAGTAGTTACCGTAAATAATAATATTTTATAGGAATATAATACGTGCTAATACGTAAAGAATTAAAAATAATTGTATACCTGTAGTCGATAAAGTAAATAGTTACTACGCTCATTTTACAATTAATCAAATGGTCCTTTTAAGTAAGAACATGAAAGGAAAATATCAAAATACATCAGTTTATAAGTGATTTTGCTATAGCAACAGCTAGAATATTTTAATATCTAATTTATTATTGGTCTGTAAATGGTTATCATTGTATGCATTTATTTGTTCACAGAGAACGCGTTTGTTGCGGCAGAGTTAAAAGCTTTATTCAATAAGAGAAGAATCCGTGACAACAGTAATAATAATGACATTTATTTGCTTCACAAATAGAGATGAACTTTTACAAAATATAGTTCATAACAAATGATACTACAATTCAGACCCGCCTACCAGCCATCCATTGCTTTCTTTCTGAACCTCATCACATTTAAATTTATACTATTATATAAATACGTCAATTATACAATGGTTATAAACATATAAATTAATAGTAATTATTCAAAAATTCATTTGAGAAAATGATGGGAAGACGAAAATTACGATGATAATTGGACAAAAAAACAATTTTTATTTTAAATGTTAAATGAAATTATTCATCTCAGATTCTAATCTTTTTACGTCATTTGTTTTACTAAACAGACAAAAATAAAAAAAAGCATTTCGCCGCACTATTCTCATTCTCAATACAGTGGATTATATCATCTATTAAGTAAAACAAAAAGCCTTAACGTAGCAGCTAATCATACTTTAAATAACATTTTAAATTTTCAGATTGTAGCACTAATGAAGTATATAGGAAAGAAAAAGAGAATGCTTTACAATCAGATAGCGCAAGGAATCAAGCAAATATAGAATGGAACAGTCGTCAAAATCGATCACATCCTTTTACTGTTCCGAAAGCGATGCCAGCTGTAAAACCTAAACCGGATATTCATATACATTTACATTTTACTATCTTTAGGTCTCACATAAAGATGATAATAACAATAACAATACGATAAATACCGAAGTAGTTACAATGACTTTTGTCGAACCCTTAACACTGCTGCAAAATAATTTTTAAACAATTATATTTTCATGTATTAATTATTTTTGTTTCAGTGTTACCACTTAAGCCAAGTCATGAACAAAAAATACCGAAGCTTCAAAATCCCTCACTACTACTGAAGCCTGAAAGAAGTATGTTATTTTTTCTTTTATAGACACTTCCAATTAATAACTTCGTTAAGCTATATAAAAAAAAAATTACTTTGATTGCAGATCTCGTATTTGCACCAACTTTTAAACAACGTGCTCCATCGCCATAACAAAATATCGGTAAACTATCAAATAAGTACATTGATTATTTAATGTTCTTGTATTGATTCATAAAATTATTCATCAGATCTCGCATCGCATTCTCCTTCAATTTATGAAGAAAACGACGATGAGTGGAATTATGAACAATTACCATCAATCCCAGTTTACAACATTTAATTAAAATAGCTAAGAAAATTATCTGCACATTAATTTCTGAATAATTTCAAAAGAACCTATTGTAATTTTGCAGGCAGTTTATGGGCAAAATTATTAAATTAAAAACTTATTTGTTAATCTCTAATCATCGAAATGTACATTCGCAATATATCTAATCTATCTTTTGTCTGCCTCCAACACCACAATATCAACTGGTACTGTGATGATGTGATTTTAGGTGGTAAAGTGCACAAACCTAGAAGCTGGCTATTCACTTTGCTCTTCAAGACGCCTACATTGTAATCGGATAGGAACACTAAAGCTAGCATGTTTTTTCATTCCTTTGCTGTTGGCATTATGAACGACGAGCCGAAACGCTTCGTTGGAATGCGAAGAATGTCCACATCAAATGGATCGTAACACATGGAGTGTTTATCGCTTTTAGACATCTGAAAGCAAATAGGGGATGATGGAATAATATCATGAAATTCCAGAGCACACTCTCTATAATGTATCCAAAAAACACCATGAGACAAGTAAATGTAACCTTTGTATTCAAGTCTGTGCAAACTGGTTTCAACAAGGTCTTGATAACTAATCGACTTCTTAGCCCGCCTGTTCATCGAGTCCAAAACTGCCAGCTGATACTTAGCACCGCCCGCCCAAATGCATCAAGTACTCCAAACACCGAACCTGAACTTTACACAAATATAGAAGCTGTCCTGGCGTGAAGTACCGCTGCACCTTTGTAATGACTTCCAGCTTCACTCTGACTGTCTTAGCCTAGAACTCTTTGAATCGCTTAAAGTTAAGATTTGAAGATATTTCAGTATCCAGTAACTAAAGGCAATCGGTCCACTCCAGCATCACATTACGAAAAGTAGGAGCCAAGGTGAACTGGCTCCTTTTAGCGTTGAACAGATAGGCTTATGTTTAAAGACTTGCAGAAGATTGGCACAACCCATTTGGAGATATCTGTAACGTGAAATTCGTCGGTAATCTAAGAGAGATATCTCTTCACAGCTGTGTTCTCATCAACGTACCCGTAGATTTCAGGGATTAGCAGATTATTAATATGCAGTAAGAAAGAAGTTATAGGTTGATCGGAACCCAGAAGATTACCGGTGTTAATCGTCACCGGTTCAGACGAGCACCTTTCGACAACAACACAGAGAGATCGGTCGCTAAGGAAATCCTTTATATATTTTACTACGCCAGGACCAAAGACAAACCATACGCCGAAAGCTTACAAATAAGGCCACCATGCCAAACTCGTAATAAAAGGCTTAGAGATATGTACTGAAACAGCAATGGCTTCCGCATTTCTCTCATAGGCCTCGCGTCAGTTCTTAGTGTATTGATTTCGGTGATAGCCTTGTTGATTGCTTGCGCGAGTTCAATATACGCTCCATAATCTTACAGAATATGAAGATAAATGAAATCGGACAGTAATTGCCTGGGTCGGCACGGCTACCTCTTTTAGGCACAAGCTGCACATTCGCAAGCTTCCAACACTGGTACTATTCCTGTCTTAAAAGAGAAACGATACAAACATGTCGGAATTAGATACAACTCAGGAACACAAGTCCTCAGTTCATTCACCCGTATACCGTTTTGTACACGGTTTTATTAACGTTTAGACTACTTTTAAAATTATTAACACCTAGTTTTTAAGAACGAATAAAAGTTTTGTCAATTATAATTTGTAAATTCTTAGATAAGAGAAATAAAACTTGAACTCGAAAATAGCATTTATTGTTTGTTGTCTAAACCATTTTAAAGCTTTTAATAAAATTTTAAATTTTTGAATAAAATGTATATTAAATGTTAAATACAAAAACAAACAAAGAATGTTTGATTTCAATAACTAAAAGAAAAAGTGATTGTAATATTATTTGGTCGCTCAAAACTTATTGATTTTTTTAAATTGCAATAGTTTTATTTAGCAAAAAATTTTATAATCATATGATATAACTTGTGTGCACTCTATCTATAATTGTTTTTTAGCCACGCATTGTCATTATTATATTGCCTTAATGTATTTTGTCCTGCCAACAGACATAAGACAGTTGACATTTGTCGAATATAATCTAATGTGACGTGTATATTGATTTGTAAAAGTGTATTCGTCGGCTCCATATAATTACTTAATAACTAGAAACAAAAAACTCATTATGAGTTCTTTCAAAAGAGACAAAAAAGAAGAAGAGGACAGTGGAGGTAATCCGTATCAAAACCTTGATAAAACAATAGTATTACAGGAAGCTCGCTATTTTAATGAATCACCGGTCAATCCAAGAAAATGCATTCATATTTTGTCAAAAATTCTGTATTTACTTAATCAAGGCGAAACATTTACAACCCAAGAAGCGACAGACCTATTTTTTGCAACGACTAAATTGTTTCAATCAAAAAATGTAATTTTACGGCGTATGGTTTACTTAAGTATAAAAGAACTAAGTACTACGGCACAAGACGTTATTATTGTTACTTCATCTTTGACTAAAGACATGACCGGCAAAGAAGATTTGTATAGACCAGCGGCTATACGAGCTCTATATAGCATCACTGACAGAACAATGCTACAAGCTATAGAAAGATATATGAAACAAGCAATAATTGATAAAAATCCAGCAGTTAGTTCCGCAGCACTAGTGTCTGCCCAACATCTTTTATCCATCGCGCCAGATCTAGTCCGTCGATGGTCCAATGAGATTCAGGTAATATTTTATAATTTTCCATGGCTTATTTTATATTATTATAAAATTCTTAAGATTAGATTTTACATGAAACTGTAAAAATTGGTTATAGTTCAAATCTGATGATCTATTATTAATTTTATAAAGAATATAATTTTTTCAATATTTTTTTTTCCTCATTAAATTTCCTCCTGATAACAATACCCATCAATTTTACATATTAACAGTAATAAATTATAATGATAGTATCATTAGTAACCCTAACTATAATTTGGAGAAACCTTACATAACATTAGTTTTATCTCACCTTAATAATTCTTATATAAATAAATTATGTTACAGGAAGCAATAAATTCAGAAGATATCATGGTGTCATATCATGCCTTAGGTATAGCTGCCGGATTAAAGAAAAATGACAAATTATCGACTGTTAAATTAATTACACGCTATTTTGGATCATCTGTAAAATCTCCATATAAACTTTGCCTTCTTATCCGTTTGGCTGCCCAAATAGTTGAAAGTGATGATTCAGATTCTTCAAAATGTTTTATAGATTTCATAGAGTATTGTCTTCGCCACAAATCAGAAATGGTTATTTATGAAGCTGCCCATGCAATTGTCAACTTCAAAAAGCCAATTAAGGATTTAGCACCAGCTGTGTCAGTTTTGCAATTGTTCTGTAGCTCTTCTAAAGCCTCTTTAAGATTAGCAGGTGCACGAACTCTTGCTTCACTGACCATGAAAAGGCCAACAGCAGTTGCAGCTTGTACTGTTGATCTGGAAAATTTAATATCAGATCCAAATAGATCTGTTGCCACTCTGGCTGTTACAACTTTACTTGCTACAGGAGCCGAAAGTTCAGTAGAAAGATTAATGAAACAGATATCCAATTTCATTTCAGAAATTTCGGATGAATTTAAAATTATTGTTATTCAGGCTATTCGCCGCTTGTGTACAAAGTTTCCACGAAAGCATATGTCTATAGTGGCATTCTTGGCTGGCATGTTAAGAGATGAAGGTGGTTTGGAATTCAAAGCAGCCATTGCTGATGCAATTATAGAAATAGTAGAAGAAAACCCAGATGCAAAAGAGACAGGTTTAGCACACTTATGTGAGTTTATAGAGGATTGCGAGCACTCTGCCTTAGCAGTTAGAATATTACATCTGCTAGGGCGTGAAGGACCAAAGTCACATCAACCTTCTAGGTACATTCGATTCATATACAACAGAGTCATTTTAGAGTCTGGTCCAGTAAGAGCTGCAGCAGTTTCAGCAGTTGCACAGTTTGGTGCTCAAAGACCTGAAATGTTATCAAATATTAAAGTTCTATTGTCCCGATGTGAACTAGATGATGATGATGAGGTAAGAGATAGAGCAATTTTTTTTAATGCAATTTTAGATACAAAAAATCAGCAACTAATGAATGATTACATAATAAATGTGAAGAAACCAAATCCTGTATTGCTTGAAAAAGCTTTGAAGGATCATCTTATTACCCAATCAGAAAAACCATTTGATATTACAACTGTTCCCACTGAAGAAATTAAAGAAGTTAAAGAAGAAACAGTGAAAATTGAAGAAAAGAAACCTTCACTAATGAATATTGATGTAATGTATAGTGAGACATTATCACATATTCCTGGTATTGAACGTTTAGGGCGAATGTTTAAACGAGCAAAACCAGTAGAATTGACTGAAGCTGAGACTGAATATACAGTATGTTTACACAAATATATTTTCGAGCGTCACATGGTATTGCAGTTTGAATGCATTAATACACTTAATGATCAATTTCTAGAACATGTTCACATTAGATTAGAAACACCAGCTGAGTTTAATGTCATTTCAATTTTACCTTGTCAGAAACTGCTATTCAATAAAGCAGCTAGTATATTTGCTGTTGTCGAATTTCCATGTGCCTACCTGGACAGTTTGGGCACTTTTAAAGCAACACTGGAATTCACAGTAAAAGATTGCGACCCTGATACAGGTATTCCTGACCCAGGTGATGGTTATGCAGATTCCTACTCCTTAGAAGAGTTTGAAATAAACTGTTCTGATCAAATTTTAATAAATATTGGTCTAATTGATTTTGAAGAAACCTGGGAATGTGGATCAAAAGCTCCAGAAGCAAGTGATACTTTTGCACTTCCATACAGTGATGTCCAAGCAGCTGCTAAAGCTGTACAAAAACATTTAGGCCTACCCAAAGAAGCTATAAGTGGTGATGCAATTAAAGAAATCAAAGGCTGTGCTATATTCAGAAATGGTGCTCCAATATTAATAAAGGCAAAGTTAGTCATGGTTAATAATGGTGTTACTATGAAAATTGCTGTCAGGTCACCTCGAGAAGATATTGCAATACTACTACTGAATGCTATTGGTTAATTACAAATAATATCACTCTATATTCTTTCTACAATAAAGAACCAGTCTCTGCTATTAAGCATTTGTACTATAAAACATATATTCATTTTAAAAAAGTATAAAAATAATTCACAGAAGGAATATATCTATCTAATATTCCTTACTGATATAATATGTATAACACAATTCATGTGACAGTAAAATGTTCACTGCAGCCTATAAAATTGTACAATTCTCAGAAAAGAGTGATGAGGGCACTATCTTCAAGAATTAATGTAAATCCATAATTAGGCTTCAGTTTTCTTATACTCTGTACATAAATCATGACTTGACGGAAGAAAACTGTCATTTTCAGTGGTAATTTATGTACACTTGTGGCTAAAAGGATTTAGTTTTTAATTAATGAAATTATGTAATTGGAATCAGTATTCTCTAAATATAAAATAATTAAGTTTCTGTTTGTTGCTCTAATTTATAAAACACTCCATGTTATCACAATAATTTTTTAAAGTCCCTAGATTTATTAGACACTGTATATAGTAATTTCGCTTTTTGTATTGTGGATTAGAGCAGTGATACCAATGACAACTGACCATAAAGTTATAATATACTATTTCACAATAATATCTTTATAGATATTTTTTTATTTTGTGTATCAACTACATTGTGCCAAAATGGAGATTTATGTAGAATAATATGGCCTTTTTCTAAAGAATTTTGTTTCTCAGTCTACTCCATTTACATTACATTTTTTAGAAATGGTTTTCATTCAAAAGTTTATAATATCTGAATTATAAATTTAAAATATATTAATATCAATTTTTGTAATTCATTTGCACCTAACTTTATTAACTAAGGATATGCCTGTCATTGTATGTATATAGTGGTTTTTGTTATGAAATATTTTAATTGTAGATTTTTCTAGTCTTATTTTAAGGAGAAAATTATTTTTTTTATTATACGAATAATATAAACGTAATCATAACCACGAACAATAAAACGAATAATATGTTTCAACTTTTTTATTTGCAATCTAAACAAATGTTCAACATTTAAGTTCAAAGCTATAAAAGTGAACAGTCAAGAAAAAACTAGAAATAGAATTTAATCATTATTTCTTATTCATTTTTCATACGCTAAGAAAATTTTATGTTATTTTGTTAGACAAAAATGAGCGCTTCATAAAACGAAAGTAAATAATCCGACATTTAAATGTATAAGAATATGCTTATATGTAACATACATTTCGTAAACATAACTTTCGTAAAATATGAAACTTACATAACAATTATCAAATAATCAAAATATATGCTGCTAATACTACTGTAAGTCATTAGAAGTTGTGAAAAGGAACATTGATCTTTCTTAATAAAGATGATAAACTTAATCATTATGTTAATTATACTTATTTCGTTAAATGTTTTATAAATCTACCTACACTAGAATATATCAGTATACCCATAGAAATAATGACTTAATATAACAAATAAGGTTGTAATGGTACTTTGTAGTCTGCTTTAGAATATCATTCAAATATATTATAGTAGCAAGTACTACTATCATCTGATATTATTAAAGGATCACAATTTTCATTCATTATACATAACAAAACTCTTAGTCCTTTGTGTAAGAGTTTAGCTTGCTCCAAGCATTTTATTACGACTTGTCTGAAATGAAGGTTAAACACGACTGTGAAAAATTGTTCTTATGATTTAATTAACGATGTATATCTAGTTAACTGAACAACAATTTTACAACAATGATATTTAAGTAATAATTCTAATGTTATTCAGAAACGTTTTTGAGATAAGATTACTTAATGTAATAAATACTTCTTTATTTCATCACTTACCAGTCTGATAAATCGTATAGCAAAAAAGTAATCTTACATAGACGATAAATAATGAGATTTCTTAAATCAAGAGTATATTTAGATGATGAAATCGTAATACGCGCTGGTTTGTAGTAAACCAATATAATAAAAAAAATATAATAAAAAAAATAATAAA
>DWQX01002328.1:0-22312 GCA_018245475.1 Pharmacophagus antenor | reverse complement strand
ATAATGACAATTGCAACACCTGGTCCTTACGCGGCACTCATCTGTGGTAAATAAACCATGCCCATTTATGGCATAGTTATTGTGCAAAAGATAAGAGAAATGGTATTTAGACATTCAAAATGATTAGTAGATTACACAAGTGTTCACATTGTTACGTAATCATACGCAGATTTAAAATGTTTTGCAAATTATAACCTGTGTACAAAGTGGTCTCAAACTTTTGGCCGGCAGTGTATATATATATATATATATAGGCGTCATTATGAGATTCCCGGACTTCATTCTTTAACTCGTTATATGTCCTTAAAATTGGCTCTTGTGTGACAACGAATGTGCGTAATAATGCCAAAGAAGAATGATATATGAGCTTCATAATAATATTTAGTTAGAAAAATATCTTTATTAGTTCATTGCTGTTTTCTAATTCCAGGCGTTTTTTTTTTTGCTAATGATAATACAAAATTTATTGTTCGTTATAAATAAATGTTTACACAATTATTAATACATTATACCTCCGCCCCCCCCCCTTTCATTTTCACGGTACGGGAAAAACGCGATGTCGCTTCTATACGGTTTTTAAATTGCAAACAAAAATCAAATACTCTAGTTGTAATAGATGTCCTATCAGAGTAACACCAAAATTATTTGTTTAATGCCTGCGTATATGTAGGTATTAAATATGTTCTTATAGAATTACCAGGTGGTTATCAATGTTTCAAAGTTGTTTCCATAAGAAATTAAAAAAAAAACAATCAATTTTATAATTGCTGCCAAAATTTGTGTTTAGTCTTTATTTCTCCTTTTTTTTAATTAATACTTGACCTCGATTTCATCTGACGTTAAGTGACAATGATAACAAGGATGGAAAAACTGGCTCACACACGTGACTTCCTAGTTTTGTTCACAGTAGGTTTGTCGTTAAGAGGGGGGAAAAAAAACCTTATTATTCAAACCTATTTTCATTTTAAACACAACTCGGTGTAAATCAATATCGTTCAACATATAATAAAATAATTGATAACTAATTTTGATAAAACAACGATTTTGATCTTCTTGTTATTGTTGCAATCGCTGTCACATTCGTTGTAAACGATATGTTTATTATGTAAAGCCGGAGACAGCATTTGCTAATGGATAAGGTAAAGCGTGTATCTAATTACACGTGTAAATAATTACTTAACATTGAACGAAGAAACTGCAAATACTTCGAAGAAAAGAGTGAAAGAGAAAAATCTATTTTCCCGAACTTTTAGGTCCCTGATTAAAATGTTAATGTAATCAATAAAAAAAAAATATTTAAAGGTCTAATATTATTGACACTGTGGTCGGGATCGCTTATTCGTTGGTTCGTTGCGCGCTCATTGTTTCATCACGAAAAACAAATAAATAGTACAGAGTTGTTTACAACGCATTAAAGCTCAACGGAAATTTACGAGCGATTCATTTGTCGCAATTACAAAGTATTAAACTGGATATAATTAACTTGAACACTGCGTTCCGATAGATCGGAATGAAACGGTATTTAAAAAAAATTATAATATGCACTTTTAATATATCGACTGTTGGTATGTAAAATTTTATGTCGCGTCTATAATATGTTAGGTCATATTTAATTAAATAACTTATTCTCCAACGATGTTAAGACGACGAAGTTAAGAGTTATTTCGGCTCAATTATTTTTCAATTGTTAGTAGTAGAAAGGAATGCTATTATGGTAGGGGATCGAAAAAATGAGTATCTACCAAACTAGGTAGATTCGAACAAATTTTACGATTATTCAAACACCACCGCTCACGTAGTTTCGAAATCAAGCGACCGCCTCTGTACCGGAGTGGTTTACCCGTTTTCCCTGTAACGCCGATGTCCTGGGTTCAATTAACGGACCGCAAGAATAGTGCAGTCCGCATAGTGATATGGTTTTTCGAATGGCGTCATAATAGCATTGCTGTGTTCGGGCGGTCATATATATGAGTGTTAACAGTAGTCTGGGCGAACACGCATCACCAACTACGGCCTCATTGTCATTTAACATCAAGTGTTAGTCCATGACTCATGAAATAAAGCCAAGGTCGTACGTATTAGCTCCTGCCCCACAGAGGTCCGAGACTAACAGATTAAAATATCGTACTTGTTTTTTTTTCTAACTACAGTTTTACATCGCATGCCTTGTCACCCCGCACTGCACCGTTTTATCGATCCGACGAACTGCCGCTCAACGATTAATAAAAAATACGCTTTCATTACTACCCAAGATTGTCTATCACACAACGAAACCTAAATACATTCAGTTACTGAGATAAATCGTTTTCATTATTTTTAAATTACGATTAAATATTCATGGAAATTGTTATACGACGCTTAACGTTATTGAAGATAAATATACTCGTATTTCTGTATGTGAAAAATGTTCTTCGTGATGCTGTAATACATTGTTTTTTTTTTATTCTCCAATAGTGCTATCTGTTGACATAACCTTTAACTATTAACTAATATACACAATTTGTTAGTATAAATAAATGTATTGATTGCATAATGGACATTTGTCCACCTTCAAATATAAAGAGGGTACTGCCCTACTTTATATTAAAAAAAAATGCTTTATTATTCATTTGCATGTTAACAGATATTTGGCTCAATTACAATCTTAACGAAAATTCTAGAACATTTCCAAACAACTTATCATTCCTGCTTACGCCTCAGTTAATATTCCCCAATACACTTACTTAACTTTTTATTGCAATTTACTCGACTTACTTCGACCTTGAGAATGCGGCAGCAGGACGTTTTTTTTATCAGCAACGGGTAAACACTCGCAATTTCACATGATGTTAAATGACAAGGAGGCCTATCACTTATGTAGCTACGGGACAGCAACGCTGTTGTGGCGGCAGGTTGCCTTTGAGAGTGGTAGCTAGCCAAGCGGGTTCGAGAAAACCTTAACACTATTCAGACCCCTCTCTTCCTGTGACCGGGGAATCCAACCCGGTACTTCCGCGTACCAAATCACTGTGCACAAAAACCTCTAGTAAAAGTGACTAATTAAATCATTATATCATTACAAGTTCATTTTATAGTCAATATGAAATATTGCAATAATTTTAAAAACTTACAAAATTGCTCATTTAATCGCTGATATCTGGAAACCAGAAATTTGTTATTCCTCAATTATACACTGATTGATTTTTTTAATAAACTCTGTAATATTTAGCCCAAGCTCACTTTGTTAGTAGGATGTTATAAATTTACAGAGAAAAAATGAACAATAAAAAACTTTTACGCAATTAAAAAAAAAATTGTTCAGTAATGGAACAGAAATATTTAACTAAAGTTCATTAGTTTCTCTATTATACGGGTTCCAATATTATATTCCCCTCATAAACGGACCGTGTTTCTCATAATTTTCAAGCTTTAAATATATTTTCTACGCATCTTAAACGATTTATGTAATATTTACTTACTTTAAAAATTTCATAACTGTAGACTATCTCAGTGTTACATTTAACAACAAAAACTACAAAAAACTAACTCACATTATTTTTAAATATATAAAACTAATTTAAGTATACGAATGATGATAAAAATTCTAAATATTGGTGACAACTCTGTTTAATGGCAGTCATCAACATACGACCTCTTTTATCCGCATTACTCAGAAGCATCGGTCTCATCATAAAACGAATGCTTTAACCCTTATCAAACCAATGGCGCTATACGAGCAGCATTTTAATGTTATTAATACTCTTTTTTTTGTAACATTTTTAGGTAATGTGCGTCTTGTTGTATTACGCATATATCATTTCTGTATACATCTCCGTACAAAAAACAGTTTAGAACTTGGGCAGGAATTAAACTTGAAAATCTTTCCGGAACGTTAAGGGTTAATTAGATTTTTCCAATCTCCTAGATGTGGAGTGACAGTTTCGCAAGAATTAGCACCGTTCGATAATATAATAACAAAGAATCTGGTTTAAATCGAGTGCTGTAAATGTCCCTTGTAATTGCGTAGTTTCAATTTGAAACATTATTATTCGACTAATTCGATATTTTAAAATGTAGAACGTATTGCAATTGTGATATATTTTTTAATATAAATATTGATTGCAATTATCGGGAACATAAATAAATAAGTAATCTCGGTCACATTTTACACTTTTTATCTTTTTCATGAGTCATTTTCATATTTCAGCCAATGTATTTCTTTTACCCTTTATGATATATGTACTTAAAAATATATACCACAATAATGTGTATATTATAAATATGATTGTGATGTCAATTCATTGTCTATTTATATAATAAAATATTTTACTCTGCATCAAAATTAAATAATAATAACATATATTATAATTGTTATCGTAATGATATTGTGTATTAACGACCACTTTTCAGACGATATTTTCTTGTTAAAATTTCTGCGTCAGAAGAAATACAGCATACCAATGGCCCAGCAGACATTGTTAAAGTATTTGAGTTTGAGAAAATATTACCCGGACAGTTTCACAAATCTGGATTACGATGATCCTAGTATTGCTGATATTTTGAACAGCGGGTAAGGTTTCTTAGTACACAACATGGAAATAGATTTTTTTATCGTTTACAGGCTAACGCTTCGCCTTGATTTCATTTGATGTTAAGTGACAATGAAACCGTAGATAGTGAAGCGTGTTCGCCCAGAATACATCTGGCTCCCACATGTATGACTGCCGGAACACAGAAATGCTGTTATGGCGGCAGATTGACATTGAGGGTGGTAGCTAGCCAAGCGGATTAGAAAAATCCTACCACCATGCAGACTCCACTACTACTGCGGTCCGGGAATCGAACCCGGGACCTCCGCGTTACAAGGCAAGCGGCTAAACCACTGTGCCGTGGAGGTAGTCAGATGTCAGCAACTTGAACATGTATTTCGCATTAAGCATTATTTATTACACAGTGACAGGACGAAATGTTTTTTTTTTCAAATAGCGAAAAGACAGTACGCTTACTTCATGCTGTGATAGTTTCCCAAAAAAAGTAAAAGAAACATAATTTCCCCTATATTAAGTGATATCGGTCTAAGTAATACAGATAGTAAAAAAAAATATCGAGAACGAGATTGCAACAATTGCATTGTTGTTTTGCAATTACTTTACTCAATTTGCATTAATTATACACCAGACGTAACGCCCCAACTTGGGGCATCTCGTTCAACCCACACAGCCTTGAACTAGCAACACTGTTGTATTATGTAACGACTTTCCCTTGTTTCTGTTACAAAAATGTTTAATACTCCCAAGGTACATAGTTGTGTCGCCGGTCAGAGACAGCCAGGGTCGCCGAGTGATCGTTTATAACATGAGTAAGAAACTACTTTTTTTATGTTTTATGACGACAGGAGAGTTCAAAATTTTTGTTTATGTGTTATGTAATGCAGTAAAAAACTTTGAACATTATTAGCTTGTGTCAGTTCAATGCTGGACATAGGCCTTCCCCAATGCCTTCAACCATATGCGGTCCTCTGCTCCCTCATACTCATCCAGCCGCTTGCCAGCGTCCTGACTAAATCGTCAGTCTATCTGGTGGTTGGGCGCTCTACACTCCTTCGTCCTATAAAGCTTTTAACCTAAGTATGGTAAATCAAAATATTTTGAATGTGTTAATTTCTATTAATTCTTACGATATTGCTATTCTTTTTTGCGAAAATATGTCAAAGATGATCCATCAAAAAAAGTAACTCCACGGTGGGCAAATAAAAAAGATTTATTCTGACCGCATTCAAACATTTTTTGCAGTACTGTTTCAGTTTTGTGTTTATTTTTTTCACTTACTATTTATTGCCGTTCCTTTTTTTTTAAAAAAACTAAAAGAATTTTTTCCTTATGTCAAGCGAATGTAGAGCACTGTATTTTTAGTCTGTGTTATTTTTATTTACGTTGGCGATTACTTTGTTTTTGTATGAGCGTATTAATGTCATTGCGTGCGACTTACGTAGTTATTAAACCCAATTAAATGTTGCATAAAAATATATTGAATTTTTCACATGTTTTGTACACCGTAACTAAATCACTACCACTTCCACAGGTTTTTTTTGATTACAATAAAAATATAAGTATTACGTCAACTGTTCTCAAAACATATAAAAATATAAAATAAAATATATAATAATTATCAAGATTCAATAAATATTTATTTCAGATAATATTAATTCACTTAATTAAAAACATTTTTTTAACGCGAGTTACGCTTTTGTCGACATAAAAATCCAGTTGCACTTTATATGTTGTACTAAACTTTATATATTTTATATATATAGGTTATAATGAATTTACATGATTTTGCTTGCAAAGATGTAACTTTGTAAATAGAGAGATTATCACGCAACTGAATGTATCATCCGTATTACAGGCAAGTTCAACGCCAACAAATACACGTGCTGGGACATGTGCCGCGTGCATATCATAGTGTACGAAGCACTGTTGGAGGACCCCACCGACCAGATAATGGGCTTCGTTCACGTGGGAGAGGGTACGGGCGTGACCGCAGCGCATATCACCGCCTGGAACCCGACCGACTTTGCGAGAATCATCAAATGGGGGGAGGTAAGTCGTCCGTCGCCTACTGTATTGAAACTGAGTTGAGCGTTTTATACAAACAAATGATGGGCGAAATAATCGAATAGTATTGACACGTCATGGTAAAAAAGCAATAGATATCAAGGTGAAAATTGAGCTTGTCCTTTTATAACTGCGGTGAAACACTTTGCACTTGTGGTTGATAACGTAAGTAAATGATACGATTCGAAGAAGCCCTCCGGCAAGAGGGTCCTTTATTATTGGTCAGGGGGATGGATATTTTGGAAGGCAAATCGAATTCAGTACCTTACTAGGCGTCGTTGTACACTACGCCTATGCTGATTTAAAGGTAAGTTTTAAGCCTCCCTAGCCTTCACTGTTCTATGGAAAAGTTTACGGAACCCTAAATTTCTTGTAGTCTTGTACTAATCCATATATCATAAAAGTATATATCCAGTAATAACATAAAAGTATACACACACATATCCAGACACGTCTTTTGAATGTGCAAAAACTGTATTTGAATATGCCATATTATAAATCGAAGATGGTTACTCCACGCGTTTCCTAAACAATAGAGTAGGTCGCATAGAAATATGCCACAAGCGTTACATAAGAACAGATTACACTTATGTAAGAGCAGAGAACAAAGCATCTGTGACAGATCAAATCAGGCCCGCGTAACGCCAGCCTTGGCCGTCTAACTGGTTTACATCTGTTTGCCCTGATTTTAACCGGTCAAAAGTCTCTTTTAGCGTCGTGTTTCGAAATTTATTATGAACTTTAATTATTATAAGTTAAATACTTAAGGAATGGAAAATAATATAAGCGATGTACAAGTGTTACATTTTAATATTTATGATAGTGATTAACGCTATAATTAAGCTTTAATAATTGTTTCTTATTGGGGTGAAGTCATCTTTCTTCCATTTCCAATATCGCAGTGTCGCAACAAACTACCTATTTCTGTTTTGAAGCGAACGTTTATTTTATATGTTCTTCACATTTTTTAGGTCAGTCGATCATGTAATGTATTATATAATTGTATGAATATGTGTATGTATTGCGTATTACAATAATTTTGTACATGTGTACTTATTGACAAGTAAGCGTTACGCAATTATAACAAACTAGCTGTCATTAGAAAATAAACTATCTATATGGTGGATTTGTCGTTTGAAATTAAATAAACAATTAATATCTGTGTTAAAACGTCTCTTAATGAGATAATAAAATTTTGTTTGAGTTACACTGAAGGTGTACAAAACTCATAAAGCATAGTATATGTTTCATATAATCGTAACAGGTTTTGGCGGCATAAATTATTTTCAAGTTATTTAATTTTTACATTTGGATTTGAGCAGATAAGGACTACTGTCCTTACTTTTAATATCAAAAATTATAATATCGTAAGAACAAGTTGTCTCCAGCGGTATTTTCTGATCGATACGACTTTTAGTGTTTTAAGATAACATTCTGATTTAAAAATCGGCAACGCAGCTGCAAATAATTTTCCACTAAGTGAACCACTCGCTCGTTTGCCTACTCTGCCTGTAAAAAAAATCACGAATAACAAACATCTGTGGCGATATTATGATATAATTATATAAAGGATAACAAGCAATATAGGGATTTTATAATAAGAAAATAGTATAAAATAATTAGTATTATTAAATGACCATGAATGTAGATTGTAGTTTAATTTATTCAATAGAAGGTAGGCAATCATTGCTAGTAAAATATCTGAATAAAAATAACACAGCCATGAAGAACGAGAAAGAAGACTCAATAACTTTTGTTAAAACCTAAACTTTTTTCTCCCTTCATATTTACATAATGGTACATTTCCTTCCAGCAATCGGTCCCGATGCGTCACAAGGAATTGCATCTTGTTAACATACCGTCCGCTATAAAGTACATCATCGACTTCGCCGCGAGCAAGGTCACGCCCAAAATGGCGCAAAGACTGAATGTTAGTATAACTTAACTTTTTTTACTAGGGGCTAACACTGGATCTTAATTTCACATGACGTTAAGTGTTGAAAAAGCCGTAGATTGTGAAGTGTGCAGGCATCGAATACTATGGCTTCTATATGTATGACTGCGAAACATCCACGTTGTTATGGGCTAGCTATACTGCTCTGTATAAAATTTGACTAAAAGGGTATACGGCTGTTGTGGATCTAGAAGTTAAGGCCCTCATGGCCCACTTAGCATGCGGCAGACGGCATACACGAATAGTCTCATGTTTACCGTAGCACAGCAAGGGCGCCAGGAAAGCATACGCCCTCCCCTGGTACGTGCTTACGCGCAATACAGAAGGGCATTGGTGCGTGCCGTAGGGAACCCGCGGGACCCCTATTACACACTGATCAACGAGAGTGCGAGTACAATCCTTAACAACCCTGCTTTCTCTCCCAGAAGTAGAGTATTAGGAGATTTTTTACCCTACAAAAAAAGAACAATATTGCTAGCTAAGCGGGTTCGAAACAATCCTAATACCATCCAAGCTCTATTACTCATGTTCACTAGAAATCAATTCAAGGTCCTCTCTACTACAAGGCATTACGCCACGAAGGCAGTCAGCCATGGTATATGTGGACAACAGCGGTTGCATTAGGAACATACGAAATATAATGCTAATATAGATTAGCAGAAAATTTTTCAACAGCGCTTAGTTGTATACCGAGTTATATTACTATATTATAGTTCTAGAGGGCAAAAGGCACCAATTTATAGAAAGAAAATTCTCTTCTACGTAAACGATGGAACCATACATTGTATATCTAATAATTTAGTGTTATATCTTCCTTGTTAAATAAATATTGCCGTACGTTATTACTAGCTTTTAATTATTGCCTTCGTTGAAGGGAATATATTGTGATAACCCCACCCCCCCTCCACCTTCCAAAAAGAAAACAATAAAAATTATAAACGTTACTTTGAAACTGTAATTGTGAATACATTATTGGTTTTTTTCTTCTCAAAAACAGCTTGAATTTTTTTTTTCAGCTACACGCGAATTTAAAGCAACTCCACAAGAGTGTGGACGTCGCTTGTCTGCCAACGGAATACGGCGGACCGCTGCAGCTGCAAGAAATGATATCCCACACAAGGCAGCTGCTTTCTGAACAGAAGAAGAAACTATTGGCCCTCGACGAAATGCATATCCTTAGCACCAGAGGCATCATCTCGTCCAGAAACAGGCCGGCCATTATTAATGGCAATGTTTCAATAGAAGGGAGTTTCAGAAAACTAGACATAGATTAGTAATTACGTAAACTTAGCGCTTAAATGTTTCAGGATAATAAAATGGGGTTAAAAATCGATGTCGATTCTTTTTTCTATCGATTCAAAAATGGAATCGATATGCGCGACCCGAGTGATATTTACTTTATACGTGTTTTTGATCTGTTTAATGAAAATTAATATTCGTTTTATTTGGTTCGAAATACGAAACTCTTACCTTTCTATTAATAACATTCTATTTTATTGTAATTTTTGGTAAGGAAATAAAAACTACAAAAACTATTTCGTTATTATTTATTCGTTTATTGAGAATCAGAGAAAATTGATTAGACGACTGTCGCATATAGAGAATTTCTATTGCCTAAAGTCGAAACAGCCTTATACAATAGTGACTAAACATTCACACATTGAGTGAAACCTTAATAGAGACATACATTTGCTTGTAATAAATATGTACCTCATTATAAGCTAAATATTTCTCGAATTTCGAATATTCAATTAACATCATTCCGTAATAAATAGATTGTTTCTTATAATATTCAACAAAAATTGGAAACTATAAAAAAAATACATTTGACATTCCTAATTTTATTGTAACAAGTTTGTTATAATAAAATTGGGAAATGTAATAAAAATCTATACCCTTTGTTACTTAACAAACATATTAACACTAGGTTTAAGGTCACATTTTCACTCAACAACGTTTATTAAAAATTTCACAACACTTGTGTGTCCCAATTTTCAGTTTTTTTATTGTCCTTTATGGCATCTTTTAATTATTTATTTTTGTAAAAAAATAAATATATATTAAAAGGAAACCATGAAAAAGTCTCTATAAACCTAGTGTTAAATTATCACAATAAATTATTTAAATAATTAATTAATCTAACTAATAACTATCAATTAACAGTTATAAAGCTTTGAATCAATAAAAATAATTTAAAATTGTATTATTTAATATTTACTTTTAGTGCATAAAATATACAATGAGTAGTGTTGAATAAATATGTAAATTGATTGAATAATTATAATTTAAAAATGATTATAATTAAGAATGCACCGAACAGTCTATAAAAATTATGATTTAAAAATCGGTGATAAAAATTAATTGATGACAATCACCATACTTTTTGGAAGGTGTGCAAAACAAAAGTATAAATTAAGTAAGGTATATTATAACTAAAGGATGCATTACCTGAAGCATGTATAAAAGAACTGTGCTTTTGGCACACTCAAATCCAAGACATCTGAAAGGTAGCAGTAGAAAATATGCATGGCAAGATAAAAAATATTGTTCTAAACAAATCTTATAACTAAACTGCAGATTGTTTTTACTAACACTTATGGTAATCTCTTTGGAAAAAACTTTATAATTGCACTACATAAACTACATTCAAGTACTTGGCACTTAAATTTAGATATAAATAATAATTACTCTTCATCAGACAACTCTTTAATACATTGAGGCAATTTACATATTTCCAAGTATAAATACTTAGGAAATTCATCCTTTTTCTTAACTATTATGATGTAATCTGACTCGAGATTCTGTTCTTTGATGGCACGATCGAAAAAGTTTTTGACTTCTTGCATTTGAAGTTCCGTCGGTGGCTTTTGTGAGTAATTACCTAAAAGGGGAAAGAGTTTTGTGATGTTTTTATTATGTAAATATTTAGGAATGAGTGCCTGTATAGCATAAGTAAAGAAAAGAAACGTAAAGGTATCACTTTAGCTTTCTACTGTTAGTACTAAAACCTAGTTTTACAAGGAGAGTCCCTAATCCACCATGCTGGCCGAGATGACTTGGCGGATATCGCAAGTTCTGAAAGACTATTGCTTTTAGAATATATCAATTTCTTCTAGATGTTTTCCTTCAACGTAAACTCAAGTTCTGTGGGTATCGAACTCTAACATATCCTTAAAGAGTTGAGATTTCGGTTGAGAAGTTCGGGGATCGATTATCGGCCACATAACTCACCCCTAATGGTAAATGACAGTTAATGGAAAATAATTTAAATTTTTAAATTTTTGTTCTCGTTTTATTTTTTCCATCATAATAATAATTATTTTATAAAGTCACGCGAGAATATCATACAAAACGACATTAACATTTTTAGGTTATAACAAACGTCAATCGAACTCTAATCGCATTTAGGCAAAGGTTATTGGCGACTCAGCCACACATTTTAAGATTTTTTTATATAACTGTAATTTTTAACTATTTTTTAATCACGCAAGAAAATATATTGGGCTTGTATTTTATTTTTAATGAAATATAAGTGTAATCGTAAAATTTAATATACTATAGTTAAGTACTTGCACGTTGGATTTGCCCATTTAACTAAGGGTCCCCTTACGCTAAAGTATACTTTTTAGTAGTTGGTGAAAACGGGAATAAATTTCGTACAATGCGCAATTCTACCTCACTAAGAACTAACCATTTGCCTGTCTAATATTACATGCAACACTGAGGCCTATAATTCTATTCCAGGGGGCCTTGTGAACCATTATGTAAGCTCTTCATATAAAGTCCACTTTTTTGAAATCGCCTGGCTAGCTACCACCCTCATACTGTCAATCTGATATTATAATAGCATTGGTATATACTAGCGGTTTGCGTATAAGAACCAGAATATTTAAAAAAGGCGCGTTTCATCATTCTAACCTTAATATCACTTAAAATCACATTTTTTTTTGTCTCTAACATACATTACATCTATATTGGTTCCTCCTTTTACGTATTACATATTTCACTCATCTATTCCACATTTTATTTGGTTTTCTTATTCCATGACATTCATCAACTTTCGTACAGAAAACTTTGTTAAATAGATTTCATTCAGTAAAAATATTAGTCTTATTTTAATAAAGTAAATATTTTACCTATAAAGCCTAACACTATAGAGGCAGGGTATTGAAGATAAAGAGGTGATTTAATGTCCCAGCCCAAAGCGTTATATATCTCCCCATTAGACGTTACCAGGAAATTAAAAGGAAGGGTGCCTCCATACATCTGTAAAGAGGTATTACATTTTATTATTGAAGTTTCGGGTGATTCACATTGAAGCATCGGATGCAAATCACTTTAAACAGTTATGGACAGCAAAATTGATTTTGGCATATAACAATAAAAACAGTGATGGAGAAAATAAAATACTTCTAAAAATATATCTATAAATATTGCAAGCTTAATAATTAACCCTTTAACATCATCACTCTGACTATATTTAAACAATTCCATTTATTAAATTGGTTAAATTTTATTTTAAAAATTACAACTAGGAAATATAGAAAAGTAATATTCTTCTCGAAATTCCTGATTATTTGCTAATCGTACAGACTAAATATGCTGAAAGACTGAAAACCAAATCTATTGTTTGCTGATTATTACATTGTTGGTGATAACTAACAGTTATTCTTTGCGGGGTATTCCACCAAATGATGCAAAAGGGTTAAGAAAACTTAAAGTATTCTTCTATTTTATTTAATCAAAATAAGTAGCCAATCAGCAATCGCAAATTTTACTGCTACTGAACAATAAAAATGGCATATTGTTCTGGGGTATAGTCGCTGGCAAATATCAACATGGGTCTGCAATGCAGTAAATTTTGACACAAGCTATTTATAAAGTCAGGAGTCAAGGCTTAAAAGATGTTATAGTTGTATTATCTCATTATTCTTATTCACCATATGGTGGTTTATCATTAACATTGGGGATTATAATAAAAGACAAATAAAACATTCTGCATTTGCATGTATACACAAGTTTTGGATGTTCATATAAGAAAGGCTAGTCAATCTCACAATGGTATTATATTTAACTAGCCATCACATGTCAGCTTCTTTAAATATGATGACTTATTTATTTAATATCAAGATTTATTCTACTCTAGTATGAGTAGCAAATTTCGAATCGAACGACTCAGAGAATAAAGATTTTAAATCAAATTTGAGCACCCCACATAGAAATGGAATTACAAAAAATTAGGCTGTATAGTTAATTATAGGTCAGTCAGCTAGTCAAGACTTTGAATTTTAAAAGTATATATGAATACAGGTATTTTTCAATATACATTTCTTTTATGTTAAATTATTATCACAGAGAAAGAAATAATGTTGCTAGTTTTAAGCTGCCGCAAATTTATATTACTAAAATATATTAAAAGTTCATTATAATTATATTCTACTCTGTAACATACAAATTTAATAATTTTGCTGCAAAATATTCGCAAATGCACATGAGAAAGCAATATATGAGCGAATCTGCCAATTAACAAAAACATTAATAAATATTAAAACAATAATAAACACTTCTCTTTGACTTTACCTATCATATTATGTATTCCACTGTATGGTATCACAGAGGTGCTCTACTATTACAATATTATTCATTAGTTATCAGATAGGTCGAGCATTGACATGTAAAGATAAAAATCTAATATTCACTTATTTAACATAATGAAGAAAAGAAAAACACCAAGATTTTTATGTACAGCTTGAAAAAATATTAATGGTTATGGTTACTAATTTGTCTATAAATTATATGAACACTGGAATATGACAGTGTAACATAAATTTATGCAACAGCTTTTTGTATTTCAAATAATTACCTGTATGGTGTTATATAGCTCTGAGGCAGATTTTGGAGACTTGCAATACCCATTATCCGTTTGGACTACAATTACAATCCTTGTTTTTGGTTTTAAGTCCAGATCATCATAATGCTCATTGTTATCAATCCACTGATCGCCACGTACCATACGCAGCCTATTTGTTATTGGCGGCAAAAGATTCTCTAAAAGTGTATAACAAATGTAAATTGATAAGGAGTAGAAAAGAAATAATAAATTCATTAAAACCTTATGTATCTACCTATAATTTAGTTATATAATATCATCAATAATTGTAATTATTAAAAATGGGAGTATACCTAATTAGTCTTTTATATAACATATTTTCCCAAGGAACCGAGTAAATAAAGTAGGTGTAAACAATATTGAAATATTCTTACTAGAGTTCATGAACACTACTTCATGTTGAGATATTTTAATACTAATAATTAGATACATTTATTTATTAGTTAACAGTGAAAACAATGTAACAATGTTAATGAAATAAACAATTTTTAGTACATAGCACACTTCAAGACTATAATCAAAATGAATTATTGTTAGAAAAATCACATTTTGTTTGCTTTATAAGATTTAAATTCATGAAGTACACAAAATTGTGATAAAAAATGTGTGTAAAAAGATTTTTTTCTTTTTAACTTGTCTTAAATTTGTGAAAAAAGGGAATTTGTTGTAAAGTTTTAATGGAGATTTTAATTATAATCATCAGTAGAATTAATTACCTAAAAATGGTGCAGTCTATAATAGATAAAATATGGAGAAGAAATTTTGTGAATTATTGTTACTACAAGCAAGTGATATTGCTGATCATCAGATACATCATGTCCCAATGTTATGTGAGTCAATAAAAGTTATTATGAACCATATTAGAAAATAAAAATAATCACCTGAATTACTTTCGATGATCAGTAGATATGTACCTATTATGATACCACCAAGCAGTATTATAATAAGCAGGCTGACAATTAATCTGGTGCGAAGATGATTGTAATCATTTTCTATGTCTCTTGGAAATCTATCTATAAGAGGTGTAGTCTCTGCAGGTGGCTGCTCCTCATTACGGTACGAGTTACTGTGCGATTCATGATCTATTAACAATCAAAATCGAATTAAATGTAAATTTTATATTAACTCACTTAGAAAGATAATCTAGAGCTATTATATTACTACTGACTATTTTTCATTACTTGTGGCTATTAAAATTTTTAATAACATTTTAAACAAATTTTTATACACAATCCTATAAAATGCACAAGTATAGACTATAAAAGGAGCAAAAACTACAATAATGTACAGACAGGAAAATGTTAAGAATATAAAAAAATGTCTTAGACGTCAGAGAGACTAAAGAATTTTTTTTAGTTACACATGTTGTGAAGTTGTATCCCGTCCATATTAACACTAACACTGAGATTTTATAACATTCATTTTATTTCAATTTTATGCTAATAATTTAAGCAGAACTGTTTCAGTACATTCAAGTTTGATGATTCAATTATGGAATGAATATTACTTATCATAGATATTGTATGTAATATGAGTTATCTGTTACACGACTTTTCAAATACACATCTGTTCTGGTTAGTTTGTTTAATATATTATCAGTATCATTTGGTACACTTCCATTGTGTCTGTGTAGATGATTCCACATTAGTCAAAAATCTTTGTGGACCATTACAATTCTGGGCTTGTTTTATAGTTTATTTTATGTTTCAGACCGTCAATAACGCAATTTAATATCAGAATTTAATTAGCCTACGATCTTTTCCAAAGGCTTTTTATTTTAGTGAAGTTTTCGAAGATAAATATTTATGAAGATAACAGTTTCCTACAGCTTTGTTTATGATTTAAATAGTATTACTGCTCCATTTTTCGAAATATTTACTAAGTTATAGAAGAAAATTATAAAACTATAAAGTTTAGAGGATAAATAAAGGAAACCCGTGTAATACTTATATAAATTATAATTTTCTACTAATTGAGTTTTATTTAAAGGAATCAGATTTAAAAAAATAATAATAAATAGAAAATACAACTCTAAGGAAGTCAAACATACAACTGACTCACCAACTGGAGATATCAGTGGCTGCATTTTTAATATGACCACCGCAATAAGCTTTTTCGATAAATAATCAGTGTTCTCAATACTATTTACTCAAAAGAGGTAGAGGTTATTATAAGAAGGCAAATATGTAACTTCGTCAAACAAAGAACCAATCAATAATTGTTTTGTTTCATAGAGTATTAAAAAAGTATTGCTATTATAGGGATTCACAGGAAAAAACAAAATATGAATGTATGAATATAAATGTAAATTTAATAACGATGTCGAAATAACTATAACTTAATTTAAAGTTTTTATTAAAAAGAAACGTTTTAATTTAAAATGGTAAAAAATAAGTTAATTATTAAAATATTTTACCCCCTTTTATTAATTTATTTGATTTGAATTTTTTTTTATATTTACTTTAAATTAATAAGCACTTAAAATTAAAGGTTGAGCAATTTGAATTCATTTTTGGACTTTATAGTGTAGTTTGTATACGGATCGTTAGGTGGCAATAGTAAACTTATGATAGCAACATCTAACGGGTAAAAAGAAATATATATCTTTAAAAAAAATAGAGAGTTTTAATGCACATAATTTTTCTTTAGTTTTTTGATTTTAATATTTAAAGTATTTAAAGCGTAAAATGCAGAATTCGTTCTAAGAAAAAATAATTGTGATTTTAAATATTTGGAAAAAAAATGCGGAATATTCATCAGTTCTTTTTGAACTTGTATTTATTAAATTATTAATTACAGTGACTAATTATTTAATTTTTTTTGCTTAGAATTTTGCCTTTGCAAATTCATAATGCCTATCCAACTTTGTTTTTTGTTTTTTTTTTTTGGATATTTTAGGTTCTAATATCCAATTAAAAGTCCATGTGAAAAATAACGTACAAATAATTTAATTTTTTTTTAGTAATTTGTTATAGGAATTAGGTAATCAATTATTTTCTGTTACGTGATAAGAGTTTTTATTTGAAAAACATAATGTTCAAGGAAATAAAAAATAACTTACACGCACATATTTAATTGAATCCTTTTCATGTTGAGTTTGAATGATATTAATTTACATCTTATGTTTTGTATGCGACTGATCATAAAATGACTGTGATTTATTTCCTTTCCTTTTCCTACACAGTTGTCAACAACCTTTTTATAATAAAATTAATGTTTAATTTATAGAAAACAAGTATTTGCATTGATAGATCTCGATTAATGAATGAAGAATGAAGTGCTTTTAATATTTAGTTACTTGTAAATGTGTTTTATGTGAATAGCAACAAAAATATTGTTTAATAGGAGCTCACTCTTACGGATGTACTTTCGATTATTAGTTAACTAAATACTTATTCATTATTTTGTTTTCAAAATACTTATAGAATAATAAAATATTGACAAAAATAATAACAGAACACAACACATCGATGGAATAATCAAATGTTTAAACTATAAGAATTTACTTCAACTTCATAGCTGTGTGCCCCACTCACATGTATTAGCCAGCCAATATGCTTGAGTAAGCTTGTACTATAAATTTAATTTTCTTAGTATATTTCAGATCAATAAATGGCGTCTAGGGCGTCTGCGACCAGTGACTCTGTCATTCAATTTTAAATAATAATATTTTCATCATTTGCTTTATATTCACTTTAATCTTGGTTGATTTCTTCGAAAATCACGATGAGTTCAGACACAATCGTATCTTTTTTATGAGACACTTTTTAATCGCGCATTTATCGAACACGGTTGACAACCTCTGATAAATAGTTCAGTGGGAAATATTCACAGAAAGCCATTATTGATTATCTCTAGCATCAGTTCTAATGTTATTCACAATTGTGAAAGTAGTGCTCGCTTTAAATAAAGTTTGACGATATAGAATTAGACAAACAATTCAAAATGTGTGTAAAATTTTTGGTTAGTAGTTTTGGAATTGTAAACTGTTTTAAAATAAATTTAATTTCAGATGTAATTACACTCATAAATTTTATTTTTAATTTAATATATTAAATATTATTTTATTGTGTTACAATAATACTATAATAGTAACGACGTAAATGAGTTAGTAATATATTTTCGGGTATCTCAACTATTACAAAATGTTAGATCTCTATTAATACATAATACATTTCATTGCTCAAAACAAAAATTGCTCGTTCCACAACTCAATTGCTGCAACAATTTTTCAGTTGAGGACGCTATTGAACTCGAATCAAATTCACGCATTCCGTTGAATGTGGAATTCGTTGTGAAATGTTTTCAGAGCTTCGAAATTCACAAATACCGTGAAAGGGAGCCAGCTCTTCGTGTTTTGTGTTTTATGTTTTATTTCATCACGGACATGAACGATCTCTTTCCAAAGCGTTTTTATTATAAAAACATCTTTTGTTTTACACCAACAGTGAATTCCAACTATTATAGATATATCATATCGAAGTGTTAATACCAATAAAATAAAGACTTCAAAGTTTTTATCTATTTAGAACAAATGGTGACCTGCGAATTAGTTCGCACGAAACTTTTAGACGTGTATTTCTCTAAAAAATCTATAAATATAGGTAATAAATGGGCAAATAATTCAAGCTAGTGATATTGGTGGAAACACAATTTATAAATTTTAGATTACATCTATTATTATTTCGTTTAAGCTACTAATTAATTTTAGTATTTAAAAATAATATCAACATGTAATAAATACTCCACCAGTTACTGTATAAACAAAACAAAAAACCCGTTTGTTTACGAAATAAAGAGTTAATTTTATTTAGTTGACCACTGTAATTAAGAACTTGGTGTTTGCAGAGCGTTCTTGGATTAACTATGCTCTCAAGTATGGCATTCGTAAGTGCCGAGCAAGATGGGAAGATTACTCAAAAAGTTAACCTTATTTCAACGAGGTGAGAAGCCATAAATTATTTTACTTTTAATTTTAAAATTTTATTTAAAACTGTTTTAATTTAAAAACACAATGAGTATGGTTATAGGTATAGATTTTTTTAATGTCCATATCATATCATTGGAGCTCAATATTACACGATGTTCAGTGAGAATGACGTCAAAGCTGATGAAGCGTGTTCGTGACCTCGGAGATACCGTTTCTTAAAGTATTCTCTCCCTTAAAAAATAAATATTATTGTGTTCTAATTTCAAAGATGTATTAATTAATCTAACAAAAAAATCTGTAAACAAAAAACTAACTGTTACATTTGCGGAACACTAAAAGCAATCCTAAAAGCTTCGCTATACGACTTTACGAAACACACATTTAATACAGTTTTACACTTAGTTGTTTAATACAATTTACATAAGTTATTAACATTTTGTTTATTTTGTTACATTATTTAATAACAAAACTTATTTGTCCATTTAAAGGTCAAAGGGTTAAATAAAAATCTTTGGATAAATAGTTGCAATATATTTTGTTTATAAAAACTTTTGTGAACTGCCATACCATACCCTTTTAGTTAGTTTCAATGCAGTCTGGAATGAAAATGTATATATTTTAATGACTTTAATAATTAGACTCCTCGCTAAAGCATTACACACACTATGAAAAAAAATCATACATTCGACTCTAAAGGTTCGTCATCACTGTCAACACACCAACCCAATTGATCTAAGCCCGTTCTAGGTCCGCATTAACTGGATTCGAACGATGTTGGTCACTATCAGTCATATTGACGACTTTTGAAGCTAAAAACCAATATTAGCTGAGACATGAAACAATTATAGCCCATAATAATAATATACTATCAAGTATACAAAAAAAAAACGGTTACGAATCAAATCTTATCAATTAACAACGATTTTATCACTACGAAAGCAATCTCTTCAATTAAAATTTCCTTTATGCGAAAACATTATAGTTTTTAGAGTTGTACGTGAAATAAATTATTTTGTGTTTGCTAGATACCACAAAACTTGCCGCTACGCAATCATAACAGATTTTTAAAGAAAGATGAAGCTAATTTTAATAATCTTTTACATTCAGTCGGACCGTTTGTTGTGGGTAATCTGCGAAACGGCTCGATCAGTTTAGATTGGATTTTGCACTGGCAGATCTCTGAAAATATTAATAGTAGAAACGATTTTAATTTACTTAAATTATATTTTTTTTCGGTCCCGTCTAATTCAAACCGAACAAAATTTTCAGTTTCGCATCAAAGGGCAAATTCCGGTATCATTCTAATCGGTTTAATAATAATAATAATAATTGTATTAACTAATACACACAAGTATATATCCGACTAAAGTGGAAACTAGTTGACTGTATACAAACAGTATTAAATGTTATTAACATGCATCCAGTCGACGTCTATTCAACACTAATTCTACCGTTGAATGCAGCTTAGGGAGAAACAAGCAAATCAATTCTGAATCAAAATCTATTCAATATAGACGAGCCATGAATTCAACTATAGCTCAATCTACCGAATTACAAAATTTTGTTAGCACTTTTTAAAACATTTTAAACGCCACCTAATATATTTGAATGCGTAATTATATTAATGATTATTTATAACCTAAATTACAATGACCTTTAGCAGTTTACAAAAAGTGTGATAAAACAGAAAGGAAAATAAAAAGGAAAAATAAAAAGAATGATGTTATTACTTAGAGAGAAAGGTTTAAAGATATTTCTTTTTTATATGGCTATAGTATTTCGGGGGGAGGGGATAATTTTTCTTTGATCAAGTATCCAACTATTAAAAATCTTTTAAGCTATTTTTAAATCTTTTCGTGTTCTGAATAATGATAAGAAAATTGTTCAAATTTTTCATAAGGAGCCTTCTCTCCAACCGTCGTGTCGTGCCCAGAGTCTTCCAGGGTTTATGGAAGAAGAAGTTCATATGGCGTCTACGATGGGTGAAGACGTGGCAAGAGAAAAAGACGTATGTAGCAGTGTGGAGACGCTTGTGGGCACCAGTTCAGGTCAAGGAGTGGACCCCGATATCGAGGCGACCACCCGCCGGCTGGACTAAACCAGAAAATAAAGTTTATTTTTAAAATTATCTATTTAAAAGCGTTCAGATAATTGTGATTTCGTTATGTTATTAAAAATTGTGTGAGAGCGTTCACCATCTTAGAAAGATAATCGGGAATAGATAGAGTAACGTAAGTTTTATAACTACAAAAAAAAAACCTCAATGTTCGCCCATAGTGCTCAAGGAACTTCAATCCCGTTGCTAAAGCGATATTGTTAGCCAGGCAAAAACAATGGACTTGTGATGATGGATGTTCATAATGTATCATCACAATCACAGATTTATGTAATCCATCAAGGTGGAATTTCAGTTTTCTTAAAACAATTACCAAAAGTCTTTATAAAGTAACATAAGTAACACATTTGGTGCCAGAGTGTTTTTAAAAAAAAAATCCACGACGAACTTGTGAGGCGTATATGGAGACAATTTTCTAATCCTTGATTCAGTAATTAACAAATTAACTTATTTTTGATATTGATTAAAGTTGTGTGTAATTATTTTAAACCTATAGTAATCATTGAATGAAACAAGGCGGTAAAGTTTTTTTTTAAAGGAAACTTCAGCGCGAGGCGCATACGCTTCACGCGGCATGGAACCTATTAAAAAAATTAGATAACCATACATGAGCAGCTGTAGGGATTTTTCTTTTAATTTAACTATAATAGTATTATTCTTGATCGACATGCCACTGAAACAAAAATATGTATAAACCGATTCAGTCGTCACAGACCTGCAATTTTTTAAAATTTATACACTGCCAAGTCGGCGGGTGTCAGCTAGTTGATGCGTGCACAAACGCTCATGAGTTTTGTTCCATTCGACTAGTTATCGGCGGGGGGGGGCA
>DWQX01002327.1:0-22313 GCA_018245475.1 Pharmacophagus antenor | reverse complement strand
TATATATATATATATATAATGAAACTAACTTAACCGAACCTGTACCATGAATATTTTATGATGATATTAACTAAAATACACTTTTTTTTCAAGAATTTAAAAGTATTTTTTTTAATTTTGCCGGTCTCTTTTTGACCGTAATTCACAAAAAAAAACTAATTATCAAATTTTCATAAAACTTGTCAAGTAACTTATTTTATAGAATAACATTTCGCGTATTATTTATCCCGAAAATAAGAAGAGTTTCTGCAGAATAGTGAGTAAAAAGATTTTGCTCATATTGAATTATCTACAAAATAGTAAAATAATTAAAAATACTATCTTTAAATTCAATTTGGTTTACCTAAAAATGTTCTATTCCAATAGGATTAAGTACATAGTGTTTATTGTAACTGATGACCACTAGATGGCGCTAATGCAACACTTTCTCAGATTTTATTAACGTAATTACAATGAGATATTTCTGGGAAATTAGTAGTAGTTCACTACTTAACAAGTTAAATTCAGGTAAAGGTAACACCACTTTCATTGACTGTTAGACGGTACGAAGTTCGCCAGGTCAGGTTGTTCATGACTAATTCATGAAACACATCTATTAAACCTTTCACCTTAACAAATCATGGGTAAAAGCTTAATTTTTATTTTAAAACATTAACAAGAGGTGATTTGCAAGTTTTTTTTTCTTTTTATATGGGGATATTTGCACAGTTTATACATGTTCGCCCTGTCCTATTTTTATCTATTATTATGACTAAAGACTTATAAACTAGTGTTAATATACTTACATAATACATATTAATCTCGCCATAAATCTGAAAAAATTTTTCGTTGCTTATTATATGTTATAGTGTACTATTCAACAAGCCAATGTTGAACTTGAGATACAAAAACTTCATAAAATTATTTCTAGATAGTTCAGTTCTGGCGCATTCCATTAATAAATGGTGCAAATCTTTCGGATTACAACATTCTGCAGTTTAGCGAGCAAATTTGTGTGAAGATTTTTATATACATAAGTATTTAAAGACTTTTTCTTTTTGCAGGCTGAACATTTACGGTTTAAACGAGATTAAAGTTCCAGTACAGTCCATCATTGCCCTAATTCTGCTTGAAGTCTTTAATCCTTTCTACGTGTTCCAAATATTCACTATAGTAGTGTGGCTAGCAGAACCCTACTATTATTATTGTATTGCTGTAGTATTAATGTCTACGTTTGGTGTAGCCACATCTGTCATACAGACTAAAAAGGTTGGTGTTGATATATATGATAATTGTTGTTTCGTTAAAGTAGATTTAATATTTTTACGTCTTGCGTAATTCAACAAAATTTTTACATTTGGCGCCAACGGATTTACCTTGAAATTATAAATGTTTTAGAAACCAAATTATATATAGGTTCCAAGTGTAATAAAAAATCTTTTAAATGACCAAGTTTCATATTATGGCAAAAACGAAAGGCACAAAAGATGTTTATAAGTTTTGGCTTTACGGACTGCACAGATTTGGTGCATCTGTTACTTAAAAATTGTAACAAAAATGACACCACTGTTGTCTCACCGGCCGTCAAGCGATATTTTGCTAATGACACCAACGTGTTCGCCGAACGGCAAAATATTTATTATTAAATTGTTGTAAGTTATGAATGATAGTGAAGTAAAATTATTTTATGAGGTGTAAATGTTGCTTTTTTATTTGAAGAATCAAGAAACCCTACGAACGACGGTTGAAGCTCATGATACTGTACTACTCTGGGGTGGTAGAACAGTGGATAGCCGTTCCTTAAGTCCCGGGGATGTACTTGTCTTGCCAGCAAATGGCTGCATGTTGCACTGTGATGCTGTCTTACTGACAGGATCGGCTATACTCAATGAGAGCATGCTTACTGGTATGTATGATTTCCTTATGACTACCAGGTTTTTTTTTATTTCTAGTTTTCATTCCGATCAAGAGAGACAATAAATTCGTCAATATCAACTCCTGTGTTTTACTGATATTAATCTATTTTATTCGTCATTTTTTTTTGTTTAAGGTGAATCTGTACCAGTGACAAAGACAGCATTACAACGTATCGATAAATCCTTCGATCTCAAGGAGCATGCATCAAGCATCTTATTTTGTGGTACCAAAGTCATACAAACACGTTATTATAATAATGAACCTGTCAAGTGAGTTCAATAATAATTACATCAAACTAACTATAACGAGTAGATTGTTTCTGAATTTAAATTTTTAATCGAATATATTACTTTAATTGGTTACTCCTAGTGTAAAGTACGCGCTTGATCGTATAGTTCGGGAGAAGAACAAAAATAATAGAAATTGGCCATGTATATATGAGAAGTTGTGAAAGATTAATTAATGTAAATAATTTATCCGTACTAGACCAAAAACATTTTTTTATATGTTGTAATAACGGTTATATCCGTTCTACTTTCGGCAATATGTAGGTTTATGACGATTACAGCCGTCGTGTAAATTTTTATTATAAAACCTAACACACCGTAAGTACGAAGTATACAAATGCGTGTATTAGTTAATTATTCAGTAATATATGAAAAAGATATAGGGGACCAGAGAGCATATTTACTTATATATGCAATTATTTATGCTTTTACAATTTGCATTACGAAAATATTTAGAGAAATTGTATTTATGAATCTAAAAGTTGGCAGCAACATGTGTTAAATCTTTTACACAACTTGGGATATTGCCCACTTAAACAATGAGTAAATTTTGTTCAACAGGGCGTTAGTGTTGCGAACTGGCTATAACACTAGCAAGGGGCAGCTCATTCGGAGCATCTTATATCCTGTCCCGACAGATTTCAAATTCGATCAAGACTCGTACAAGTTTATCATCATTCTGGCCTGCATCTCAATAGTTGGCCTCTGTTACACCGTCGCACTGAAGGTATCCACATTTATTATTTAATAATGATTTATATATTTATATGATTATTACGCAATTACTTAAAATTAATATTTACGAATGTTATCGCCTTTATTTATTTACTACGTTTTTAAAAGACTAAATATTAGAATTTTAACAGTGAACATAAATAATATAACCTTTAATTTTTGTTGTATCTTCTCTCTCTCTTCACTATATTTCATATACGGTGGCGGGGTCAATTTCCCTGTTTTGCTTTTCAACTTTCTTTGTCTCTTTCTTTGTTTTACATTTTTATTGAACTGCTAAAAACATTTCACCATAAATTTTAAATAAACGTAAACGTATTTATCAATAAAATCATTTATTATTAATAAAAATCACCATTGCCATATCTTTTAAACATATTAGCGTTTAAAGTTACTCATTTCATATTCATATTTAATAGTTGTTTATTAAGGGGTCGTTGAATTTAAATCTATAGACGTAATAAATTTGCTCTAGCAATAATTGTACATTTGATACCCTTTGCCATTATACGTTATTAGTAGTAATTAGTATACTTGCTAGTACTGTATAGAATTTTACTACCCCAAACATCATCTATTTTTTAAATTTTATTACATATATTAGAAAGAATTTTTTTCATTAGCTCTAAGCAGTTTTTTTTTCAGGGATAATGGTCTAACACTTGTCCTCAATTTCACATGATATTAAGTGACATTGTTGCCGATCTTGAAACGTGTTCTCCCAGGTACTCTGGTCTTTGTAAATTACTGCCGGATAACTGCAACACTAACAGGAAAGACGTTGAGAGAAGTAGCGTGATAGGTGGGTTCTCTGTAAAAACTGTTCGCGTTTTGCAGGCTTATCGCTCGGTGACGGTTAAAGACGTAGTGATCAAGGCGCTGGATATAATAACGATAGTGGTGCCGCCTGCCTTGCCGGCCGCCATGACGGTAGGTCGCCTGTACGCGGTGTCCCGCCTCAAGCGCGCGCGCATCGCATGCCTCAACACGCGCGCTATCAACGTCAGCGGATCACTGGACTGCTTATGTTTCGACAAGGTTCTTATTAAAACATTAATAACACCCACAACATTAACCATAATACAAGGATCTAATCTTCAAACAACTGAATAGAATGTTTTAATCGAGCAATACCTTATCAATCGAATCACTTTTCAAACATGAAACGCTCAATGAAACTTATTCAAGCTATAGACGGGTTAGCTGTTATATTAATAAATGTAAAAATGTAATGCTAATGTTTTCAAATTCTTTTACGGTTTAACATTTACGCCCTTATGTTGTCAGTCAGTTGTTATAAAATGGCGGCGTGCCGTGTTCTCAGACTGGTACGTTGACAGAGGACGGTCTGGACATGTGGGGCGTGGTGGCGGTGAGCGCAGCCACTAGCCCGCCGCGCCTGGGTAGGCCGCAAAGGGACCCGCGCCAGCTGAACGACCTACACGACCTGAAGATAGGGATGGCCACATGCCAAAGTCTCACCCTGTTGGATGGCGAATTGGCTGGCGATCCATTAGATCTTAAGGTGGGGTACCTAACATCTTTATTTACAGGTCAGAGGTATTGTTGTTGTAGTGCATTATTTAGGTTAATTGTTACTGCCTCTGTGGCGCAGTGATTTACCACTTTGCCTTGTTACGCGAAGGTTCCAGGTTCGATTCCAGGGTCGCAGGTGTAGTGGAGTCTACCTACCACTGCCAATGTTAATCTGCCGCCAAAACATCATAGCTGTGTTCCTATAGTCTGAGGGCTAGAAGTATTCTGGACGAACATGCTTCACCATGTACGACTTCTTTGTCACTTAACATCATGTGAAACGGCGGTCAAATATTAGGCCATAACCAATAAAAAAATAGATGAATTTAGGTAGTTACCACCATTATATACTCTGTTTCTACCAGAAACTTGTAAAGCAATATCACTGAAACTGACCTATTTTCCATTAATTATCGAGTACGATCTGCAAAACAATCTAATGAAGTTGTTACGATTGAAAGTTGTATGCAAGAATGGTGTGACTATAAGTCTTTAAGTGTATTGCAGATGTTTGAGTCGACCGGATGGACTCTAGAGGAGCCCGATGTGCCCGAGCTGTCGAACTATGAGATACTGACTCCTACGATTGTGAAGCCGAAGAAAACTGCCAATATTAATGTGGACGACATTCATGTGAGTTGAGATTGTAATGTTAACATAACAATAGAATGCTGTTATTATTTTTACTTAATCATAGGAGTAAATCTTTATAAGAGTGCATAAATTAATAGATATGCAAAATTTAAATTCCTCACTTCATTTTGTCATTTTGACACAAAGGCTAAATATATTCTTATTTCGAACACATGCGAAGATTTGGCCGATTATTAGCTTACCTATTATTTCTCTAGATAAAAAGTTTCTTTGATGCCGTAATAAAATTATTTTTTCTATTTATGAGCTATCTGTAGATTAATTCGGTTAAGTAAATATATACAATTTAAACGTATCATAACGTATAAATATTTTATATCTTGTACAAAAGTGGTTATACCGCCCTGGGATTCAACGTAAAACGTAAAAAGATCCGTTTTTTTAAATAGACTGTCTGCAGTACAGCTGTTATTATTTTTTAAACAACCTCTGTAACATTATTTTTTAATACTGATTAAATGTATATTACTGTATTTTGCATGCATGCGTTACTACCCTCTAGTTAAATAAAAATTTGTCGTCCACCAGATGCCTCTGGAGGTGGGCATAGTGCAGCAGTACCAGTTCGTGTCGTCATTGCAGCGTTCCGCGGTGGCGGTGCGCGTGCTTGGCGAGGACGTGGTGCGCGTGTACTGCAAGGGTGCGCCGGAGACGCTGCGCAAATTGTGCGTACCGGAGACAGGTCAGTGCCAACACCCGAGTAACATTTACATTATCCGGCTTTTGATTGGGCACGTTGAGAATAAGAGCGAGATATTCGTTTAGATTCAGTTTTGTATCACAATCTCTCAGTTGCACAGTCTTTCGTACCCACCTGGCTGCCAGCCTCAGTATTAATCCTCTGCCGTAACAGTGTTCTTTTATCCGGCACTCTTGAAATATTAGAGCAAGTATTCTGAGCATGTTTCACTATCTATGACGTCATTGTTACTTAACATCGTTTAAAATTTAAGTCAAATCTGAGCCCATTGTCGACAATTAAATTAAAAGTTCAAATACCTCTTAGATCCGGTGTCGGCAAGGTACTCGTGATGTCTCCGGTATTACAAGCGAAGATAGGCTACGATATGTACAAAAATAATCTCACATAGTAGAAGACATCCACCTCGATTTATTTTGTTTTCCGAACATTTAAAGAATCAACGTTCTCAAAACTTTTTAACTATACAACATTTTAAACATAATGATAGGAATTAATAGTTAAAAGTGCTGCTTTTAAATTCTCAGTGTGCCTATTGTTGCCACCATTTCATGCCTCCGGCGTCGGTTTTTAATTAGCATTATTTTGTTTAGCCGCTACATAAATGTATAGAAAATATTGTTACTAAAATATAAATTTACTTAACTCTCTGCGGCCGTTTGGTCTGCAAGTAGTCGATCAAATAATTTTTATCATTACGGTTGCAAAATGCCACAAAGAGTGTCTTTTATACATTTTTGCAAAGACATTGCTTTGGACCTTTGTAATCAATACACTCTTGTTTCTTTTCAAAGCCAGTTAATTATTCGTGGAGCGATTCAGTCCGTACTAGTATAAGAGTATAGAATAAGTTGGAGAAAAGCAGTAATTACAGAGGGAAATAGATGCCTAATTTTTTCAATAAATATAATGCTAATATTTCATTGCAGTGCCTGATAATCTGAACGAAGTCCTGAGTTCGTACGCCGAGAGGGGATATAGAGTTATTGCGATGTCCACTAAGATGATGGAGGTTACCTTTCAACAACTGCAAAGGATGAGCAGGGAGGAGGTACATTTATATCAGTATTTGTAGGGCATTTACTTTTCCATCCTTCATTAATTAGTAGAAACCAATGTTTGTTTATTCTACCTTCTTTTTTCTTTTTAATTTATTTAAGTTGTTATTCTCTCCTCGGACATGGTTAAGGGCATGGTTCTGGTTATTCTGATCATAATGTCATTATAATTTATATTTTTTGTGGTAAATGTCTTTCTTTTCAATAAAATACTAGTTTATAAAGTTCCTCATTTACAAATTCGTTTGAAAATATTTATAGACAGCGTGATTCTGGAAAGTTCGTTGCGCTATTTTTTTTACTGCTAGATCACAAAGAAGTACATAAATCGTAACATTAAAAAGTGCCATGTGGTAGCTAAATTTTAATATTGATGATGTTATAATGAAATTATCTGTGTTGGTGTCAATTGTTATGGCAGACATTTTGTTTATTAGCAGGTAACCATTTTGATCACTTTGTTGAATAATAAAATAAAATCTTTTTTTATTAAATAATTGTGCAAAGATATTCATTACATTATCACAGTAGTAGACCTGAGGTATTTGTTAATGTAAAATATATGCTTTAGATTGAATGCGGTTTAGAGTTCCTTGGTCTGGTGATAATGGAGAATCGTCTTAAGGCAGCGACGACGAGCATCATAAGGGAATTGAAAGAAGCAAACATTCATGTTGTGATGGTCACTGGTGCGTGTTACGCTAATTTTTTTTCGTAACGACCTCGCTCTTTATCTTGTACTTTCATCATGCCTAACCAGAGAGAGATAGTAGATGGACATACAAGAATACCTTTTAAAGTGATGCGTTTTAACATAATTTTGTGAAGTGGGCTTATTTTGAAATATTTGCCTTTTATAACCCATCTATTCCTATTTTAGTCTTCTTTTTCTAAAGAAGGCCAAAATAATAAAGTCCTACTTCAGATATTTACACAATATGTCTTGAGCAATAAGATGTTAAATCCCGCACCCCCGTAATTTTTCTAGCTATTATAGCATACATAATTTAATAACTAGTTATATAAAGTAAAGCTGGGAAAATTACTTGGACTATAAGGAGTAATCAATGTAAATAGATAGGCTATTGATTTCTCTATGTAAAATACCAAGAAAGTAGACCATTTCTATACCTAAAGAATTATTTTTCTTCCTATCTTTATTATTATTTTGGTGCTAATTCCAACAAAGGTTCCTGATGTAGAATTGACCTATGGTACCTTTTAAAAACGATGAATCGGTACTGTCATAAGTTAATACTAATGTAATGTATTGTTGTAGGTGACAACATCCATACAGCGGTGAGCGTCGCAAAGGAGTGCGGCATTCTGGTGAGCGGGGAGCGCGTGGTACACCTGGTGCCGTACACACACGATGACGTCACGAGGCTCTACTGCGAGAGCACTTTGCACGGGGTGAGCTGACGAGACAAAGGAGAGATAGAATCGAATAACTCGCATTCAAATCCCTAAAACCCTCGAGCCTTTGCATCCATAGGGGTAGTTCACGCGAATAATACATCAGATATTACTCAAATATACAAATATTAAAATCTATTCTCATACATATTTTTCATATATAATTTATAGAAAGTGTACATTTACTCATAAACTTCAGGATTTTCAGTTAAGGAGGAAGAAAGCCTAGAGTGGGATAAATTATTAATTAATATAATTTTTCTGTATGTCAGTGTATATCACTGTAGACCTTTAAGAGTTCAGAGACGCACATTGATTAGATTCAAAACTAAGTTTTTTTTTGCTTTTATCGACTTAATCTAAATAATTTTGGTATATTTGAATATGTAACTCGCGCAACGAACATTTTTAGTGTTCGCAGATGTAGTATAAAAGGAATTTGCCTGTCGAGTTCAGGTAGCAGTTGGGCGCAAGGCGCCGTTGGAGCAGGTGTGCTCGTGGCGCAGCACTGATAGCGGATGTGGCTCGGGGCACGGCCCGGGTTCCGGCGAGCTCAGTTCCGCAGACGTGGAGTCACCGCTCCAGTTACCTAACTACAAGATCGTGATGACCGGTGACGCGTGGAGGGTGAGCGAGAATCGTGCATTGTAGCTAAGAAAAATTTATCAATATTCTTTAAACGATTATTACTTTTTTCTCAAATAAGTTGACAGTAATTCAAAGTAAGGCGTTCCTCCAACGGAAACCATATAAGATCGTATGAAATAGAATGTAAATTGTTATTTGCATATGTCTATTGCATTAGATATTAACATATTGAATGCCATAGGGTCATCGGTAAAATAAATAAATAAATAGTGCAACATTAAGATGTCAATTAGCTGTGTCGAGTTAGTCTCTTTGTGGTAGTTTCGTATTCAAATATATAAGTCTATATAAGCAGTGTGAGTGATAACGTGCGTGTGCACAGGTACTCCGTGAGCAGTACGCGGCGTTGGTGCCTCGTGTCGCCGCGCGCGGCGCTGTGTTCGCGCGCATGTCTGCCGACCAGAAACAGCAGCTCATCGTGGAGTATCAGGCGCTCGGTTACTACGTCGGTTAGTATTAATGCGGTGAGCTCTGTTGGAAATATAGTGGAATGGAAGCGCCCACACAACATGAAGATGCGAGGATTCATTTTCCACAGAACAAAAACACCATGAGGAAACAGACATACGGTCTTGACTCTATCTCTATCAGAAGAGGCCCGAGTCCCTGTCAATGGGAGCATAAACTTTTCTTAGTTCCAATACCTTTCATGCCTTTCGCGTCACTGTTCAAGTGTAGAGGGTTAATGGGGCATGTGCATATGTGCGTGTGTCGGCAGGCATGTGCGGCGACGGCGCGAATGACTGCGGCGCCTTGCGCGCGGCGCACGCGGGCATATCGTTATCGCAGCTGGAAAGCAGCGTCGCGGCGCCGTTCACAAGCGCGCAGCCGGACGTGGCGTGCGTGACGCGCGTGCTGCGCGAGGGCCGCGCCGCGCTCGTCACCAGCTTCGGCGTCTTCAAATTCATGATAGCGTACTCGCTAACAGAGTTTTTCTCTGTCGCCTTCCTTTACTACTTTGACTCGAATCTCACCGACTTTCAATTCCTGTTTATCGACGTCGCTCTCATCGTCAACTTCGCATTCTTTTTCGGGCGGACGGAGGCATACGCGGGGCGGCTGTGCGCCATCCCACCACTCACCTCGTTGCTGGGCCTCGTGCCGCTCGCGTCGCTCGTCGGCCAAATGGCCTTGATCGCACTCGCACAGTACCTGAGCTACCTCGCACTCACCGAGTTCCCCTGGTACGTGCGCCATACGTATGAGGGCGACGACGCTAACGAGTGCTGGGAGAACTACGCCATCTACACGGTGTCGATGTTCCAATACGTCATATTGGCGATTGTGTTCAGCCACGGCGCGCCTTACCGGCGCTCTGTGCTGACTAACAAGCAGCTGATGGTCAGTATCTTCATCATGACATCGATTTGTATCTACATAACAGTTGCACCTGCGCAGTGGCTCGCCAAGTTTCTTCAATTGAAAATGCCCATAGACAGTCTCATGGCTTACATAGTGCTCGCGATCGTTTCGTTCAACTTCGTTCTAGCTCTGTTCTTTGAAAGGATTATTGTCCAATTCTTCATGGAGCGTAAGGAGCTGATACCGACTTGTCTGAAGGAGGAAAGGGTGAGGAAGACTCCTCATTTAATGATAAAGCAACAGTTGACGGACTGCGATTATTTGGATTGCGAGAGTATTGTAAAATGCGAAGCCGAGAGTTGATATCCACAGCAGGTGGTGATATGCACAATTGTTGAAAGATCTCCGATTATTATTAATTTTAATATTCATAATATATAAAATCGTTTTGACGACTTTATTTTGGTTGCTTTTATAAATAGCATTTTAATATTTTTAATTCCTTTGCTCTTCATTTGGCTTGTAATGTGTGACTCGAATACTTAAATCATTAACGATTTATACATAAGACATAGATCATAACTAACCGTGAGATTAAAATTAAAACTGATTATTTGTGTTAAGAGAAAAATAAAGCAGTATTTGATATGTCAATTCCAAATCAACTTTATACTTTTATGTATTTAGTAGATTTTTGACTTATATTTAGTACGATTTTAGCATTAAGCACATTGTGATAGTTATTGTACACATATTAAGTGCCTTATTAGCTTAAGTAACTAATAAAAAACTCCATTAAAATAGAATGGTGCTATATTGCATTCACATAAATATAATATGTAGCTAAATAATTAACGTATTATGCAAAAGTATTACTTAGTATGTCATTTTAAATTTGACTTTTTCAATTTTATTTTTAATTTTCGCTTACATGTTGAGGACCACGGATTGACTCATGGATTATTGTTTCATGAATGTTTTTATAGATCCATTAGTTATTTTAACACAAATGAAAAAAAAAGTATTATTTTTAACTTTACTTATTATCCTCAGTTTTTTTTTAAGTTAAAACTTTTGTAGTTATGTACTTACGTAGTCTTTTATAATTTTTACTATGCTTTAAACAATAGTAATATTTTCTGAATTCATATATGCTTTGTACCTAAAATTTTACCATTATGCGGTATAATTTTAAAACTGACTACAAGTATTTTAATATCTTGTTGAATGAAAATCTTAATGTAAATAATGTTTTTTACAGAATGTTTATTTTGTGACTTATATTAATGATTTGCTCTGAGCAAAGTATATTCCAATTTATTCAATGTTAATGTAGTCTTCAATGTTTTCTGTTTTTATGATATTTAAAATAATAATATATTTATTTTAGATCAATTAAATTAAAATATGTTATTAAAAAATACAAACTATATTATGTTGGTCGTTTGACGACTTTAAATTAAACTTATGTTTACGTAATTTTGACATGTGCAGAATTGGATTATGAAATAAAATGTTACGAAATATCATGTTTTATTTATTTGGGGCACTTGATACCTATTATTTATTTGAAAATTATTTGTAGAGATAAGAAATTTCTATTAATACATTATATTTCAATCTACTGCTAAAGACAATATCTTTTTATCTCTTAATAATTTTTTTATATGAAAGTGATGAATAACTAGAATCTTTACCCCGAATTTGAGCGACACGTCAAAAATTTTTATTTGGCCAAATCAAACTTTATGTGCCTGGTTTGTATTTAAATTTTTAAATAGTTATATATATCATATGGAGAAATAAGACGAAAACGTATTAGCAATACTTATTTATTACTAAAAGCAATAAATAGGGTTAAGATAGACTATCAATAAATTAACAAAAGTTTATATTCAACTTTACACATAAACATCAATATATATTTGGCATCACAGTATTCTCAGAATTTAACGTAAGTTAGGTTTTAACAAATATGAATTAATACAAATTGTACAAAATCCTTTCGGTCTGCAGGCGGCAAGACTTCTTCCGGGATGTTTCAGGAGACGGAAGGATGTGCAACAATACGTCTCACTTAAGTTTAACAATCCCAACTTATTTATTCGTTCCGAAAAATTCAGATCTGTGTAATTTTTAAAAACATAAATTACTACATACGTAGGCAAAGATAGTTTATCATGTGAATTAGAAGACACAATCATAAATGTACTTCGACTGATTTATAGAAAACAAATATCACTATAAATCGCTAATGCTTAATACATTAATACAACAAATATTATTTAAAAAGAACGTTCAAATGTATATGAATATAAAGAATATAAAAAGAGCTTATAATATGGGTTAAGTCAGTGCAAATAGGATTCAGTGATATTAGAAAAAATTGTCATATACTAAAGAACCGTTTTATATTAATTACTATTGGTAGCCTCGCCGTGCATATACTTCGGGTACAACAGATGCATTGCCAATTTTATACGTCACGATAAAATGTGCAACTTGACCGCGACAAACTGCAGTAATATGAAATAACTTTTCATTTAGAGGCACCATTGCATCGTTAAACACATATTTATTCTTTAACCTAATTTCCGTTTTTCAAAAGTAAAGCTGGGCATTAATTCACTACAATTGACATTAAAATCGTCTATTGGAAACAACTATTGTTTTTATATCTTGAACGGATATACCATCGAACTTACAATTCATAATCCAAAGTCAATCAATAACTTAAAAAGGTAAAATCCTGGAATCGCGATTTTTTTACAGAATATTTTTCATTATAAAATAAATATTTTTATATTGTGATAACGATGACTAATTTAAAACGAATAACGTAATTAATGCCTGTCGAGATATACAGACGGTGGTATTTTTATGGCGCTAATTATGCAACATATTTAGTAACACAATATATCAACTGTTGGTAATAACACAAACGAACTTGATGTAGGTCTCTCATAAAATTTAAAGTTAAGATTATAAATTCTACTTATTTTTATCAAGCAGACAATATAAATGAGCATGTATTTTACTTCATTTTAAGAGCTGTCTAAAAGTTTACATCCATGTTTTTAACTAAAACATATTCTACATCATCTAAAATTTCGACTAATTTAAGTTTTTAAAACTTTTTCGAAATTACTTATAATAACAGAATTTTATCAATTCATACTTTAACACTAATATTTAGCCAATAAAATTTATATAATGAATATGCTTAACACAATTTTGCTTTAGCACTCCTTGATAGTGTGGGGCAAATTGAGTTATTTTAATAGAGTAACTCGCTTTACACAGTGGGTCGAATCGAGTTGCTTTTCGTCAACTCGAGTGACTTCGATTAATTCAACAAATCTTTTTTGGCCGTTGAGCGCATAGATCTAGTCACAAAAAAATCAATTATCCATACATCGAGTACAGTTGAGTCTACAACCATTTATACGCGATGCACAGAAAATGTTATTCTTTCGTCCCTATTTCTTAACGTATTTTAAAAAGTATCATCTACATTTACCGAAAGATTGCGGAATGTAACAAGGCCATGTTATAGGCAAAAATTGACAAATATAATAATTGTAATAATTTTTAATACACTTAGAATGCTACGTTCGCTATATTTCCAAATTTGCTGTTGTCTATGACAGTTGAAGCGATACTAGGGCCTTGTTTCTTCCATCACTTTTCACTGCGTCGCAGTTTTGAGAGGAATCTGTAATATATTAATATTATCACTGTATATCGTATTGGCGAAATTGTACATTTTTTCGATCTACTCTAATGGTATAGGAAAAGGACTAAATACAGCTACGTTTAGTAGTAAAATAGAAAGTATATAACAAAACTTGTTCAACTAAATACATAACTGTCAATTCTCGTAAGAAAATTACATTTAGGTACGTTTAGATAGTAACATAAAATAAGAATGTAAAAGATGAAAATATTTTATATCAAAATAAACAATGTCTAACGGAAAAAGAAAAATTAACAATAAAAAATTGTTGCAAATTAACTTACCTTAAGCTGAAGGTGCTAAAAATGCGTTTTCGTGTATAATGCATGACCTTACTTTGTGCAAGGTGGGTATGCGAAAGCTTGTATATATTAACTAAACGAATTTGCAATTAAAAAAAAAATACTTAAATTTTTTATCACCATATAATTGCCGCCTCGTTTGACAATTGAAATTGATAGGAATTGTAGTATTAAAAAAAATGTAATGATATTCAATTATTGAAAATTAAAAAAAAAAAACTAAATGCAACGTTATGTAGGAAATTATTATCAGTATTATCATTTATAAAATACACACATCAAAAAAGTCTAAGCAACCCGTACTATTTCAATTTATTAATCAATTATTATATCATTTCTTACCAAGTAGGTAGTACCTATGTAAACTTTTTTGATCTAGAGGACATAATGGCTGGTTGTAAAAAAATTGGAGTATCATTTGATTTTTTTCACAAATTCAAAAGCGAATGCATTTGTTCGAATTTTGTAGCGTTTTCTTTGCTTATTAAAATTTAGTATTCTGTATCAACTTTATCTATATTATTATATTGAAAGTTTTTTTGAACAAATTTGGATTTTGAGACATCTTTCACTTCAAGGAGCGACTTCATTTGAACGCAGATGAAATGAAAAGAGCTGTTGGGATGTTGCAAGCGGAAGGAAGTCAATCTCGCGTATGGAGATATGTTGACACCAAAATACCGAGAGTCGCGCTCGTCGACATGAATAGTGTAGGGAACACATTAGGGAACAGTAGGGAAGAGTGTACCGTCGTCCTAGAAATACTGAAAGCCAGGTGCCTTTAGGAAGTGCATCCATATGACGGCTCAACAGTTATGGCATGGGCGGGTATTATCAAGAACAGACGAACTGAGCTCGTTTTTGTAAATGATAACATGAACGTTGTAAATTACGTTGAGGATGTTCCACGGCGTTATGTCCGTCCATTCGTACAAACGCTTGGCTCCGATTTCACGTTTATGCATGACAATACGCGTTCGCATACAGGTTTGCACACACGGAAGTACTTGGTAAAAGAAAACATCCTGGTATTGCCTTGGCCTGCACAATCGCCAGACCTCAACTCCATCGAGCATGCATGGGACATGCTCCAGAGACGTGTTTTAAAGGACTTGGAGGGAGTGACAATAACCCAACAACTGAACGACTTACTAAAATGTTATTGGGAGCAATTAACGCAGGATAACATTAACAGTCTCATCGATTGTATGAATAATCGGTGCCAGCAAGTTCTCAGTAACAGAGGAGGCCACACTTTGTATTAATTTATGTAATTCTTGTACAACCATTTAATTTTAGGTCAAGTTTAGTTGATTAGGCACCTTACTTTGTATTACGCACATACAGTACTTACTCGTAATTATTGTTAATTAAGATTATTAAAAAAAATAATAAAAGAAAAGTTGTTGTTTAATGTCAAAAACCATTAAAAAATAACATTAAAAAATAAGAAAATACTAAGGATTTAATGAAAACATGTGTTGCTTAGACTTTTTTTGTGATTCGGTATATCTGTACCCAATGTGAAAAATATTTCATGTTTAAGAGCTATATTGATAGATAATAGCTGGAATAAAAATGAAAACAAATTTTTGATCGAGAACAATTTCATATAATATCTTACATTTAACATCTTACATATAGACATCGCAAGTGAATCATGCGTGTTCACTAATCTTTTTGACTTGAAAATTCTATTTGAAATTACCATACGACACAATTCACAAATGATATATTATTTTGGGTTCTAATATTAAAATGATTATCATTTAATTAACAAATTGTAAAATAGCGATGTCTAATGACATTTAAAAAAAATTTGTATGTAAAGTCACTAACTAACAATGACTGTCTTAATAAAATGATAAAAAAATGTAACGTGTAAAATAAAAAATAAATAACCTAGCAGATCTAAATGTATCAAAATTAGGCGAAATATGTAGTAGTTATATTGTATTTCGTAATTATATCTTTAGTTATTTACTTTCAAAGTAGCAAATATATAAAACTGAAACTATACTAAAAACAAAAATATGCGCGAAAATGTATGAGAAACATTTACTTCCCTTGAAAGCCTTAGAATATTTTTATAGTAAAATACATGTAAAACTTGTTTTGTGAATCTAATGCAGTTTCAGTTAACTAAACAATAGAAAATTGTAATGAATGGATTATTTAACTGCATTTTTCTCTTAACATACTTTTAAGAAGCTATCACTAATAGCAAATACTTCCTCTTTGTACTATACAAAGCAATGTAAATTATTTATAAAAAAAAACACTGTTAAAATAAAATAAATTACGCAACATAAAACTCTGATGTAAATATGTCTTATTACAAAAACACGTGGGTCATAAGTTTCAATAACACAATGTAGCGAAAGCGCTCTGAAGTAAAAATATTATCGAATTATTTAGAAATTAAACAAAATATAATAAAGAAACGAAGGCAAGATTGGAGACATGATTTAACTTTATATAAATTATTTAAATAAATTATAAAACAAAATATATTAAAACAACGCGACTGTATAAATCAATAATCTTAAATAAATCAGAAATTAAAGTTAAAGAGAACGAGTTCTCAAACTCACAGCGTTAGGTCAGTGTGAACTGTACGTATTACTTATTTTGTAATAACAAAATCTCCAATTTATTAATTTTATTTTAGACCAATAGATCAAAATATTTAAACCCATGTAAGTTCGAGATACCATTTTTCTAAATGGGTTAGTCAATTATTTAAATTGGTACACGACACATTACACTGATTTTTGTACTCCGACGTGTATATAATAAATGATCTGATTAAATAATATAATATTTAAGCAACAACATATACGTATACATAAAGCCATGTAAAAAAGTAGTAATTTCACTGGAGCGTCAGTTTTATAGTGTACATACAAAACGACCATTTCGATTTACGACAGCTGTTAAACTACTAAGATTAAAAATAATTGAAATCTCCTCCAACAACCGCTATCGAATTGAATAAATGTTAGATAAAAATTGAAGAAGTCGATTATAATAGTAATCAAAACAATCGTTTCGTCGCATCAACATTAATAAATAGACGTAGAACATCAATAAATAATAAAACTAAACTACATATTATCATACATCGTTCTGCGTTCGTGCTTCGTTCGCGGCGAATTATTTCTTCCTCTTTAGCTTCGGTATTCTGGAATTTTGTGCGGGTGTAGTTAGACGCAGGCAATGTGAATATAAAGTGATGTTAAACGAATCAAATATCAATGATGTGTGTGAAGACATAAAGAAAAAGTTTTATAGTTTTAAAAGATTAAAGACAATATGAGGTATAATTAATAAATTGTATTTATAGAAAATTATTTAAAAGTTAAGATTTTCGAACAAGACTTCAGTTAAAGAGATATTTTTTTAAATTACAAATGTAATGCTTCATGACCGTCACACTATCAAATGCGAATGCATTCGTGAATTAGTTTAGTGCGGTACCGAGTGAACAGTTATTTACATTTTTACATTCCATCAAGAACATCCTCCACTAACCAATTTTTAAATGTTTAATATATATACAATAAAAACTAACATATTTTTTATTTTAAACATTTTTAATCGATCAATCGAGGATAATTTTTTATTAATTATAAAATAACATTAACATACCCTGAACTTTTCTTATGGGGTGATGATTGTGCCTTTTCTGATTCCAACAGTTTCGTGGAAGAATCTTTCTTTACGCCTGAAATATTAATGAAACGTTTATGTTTATTAGAGATTTATGTTTAAATTTCCATTAAATAATTAGTTACCTACACCTAACGAAAATCCGGTCTTTCGAGAGACCGCCATATCAGCAGCACTGTTCATCTCTACCGTTAAATAATTGTGTGCAAATGTTATTTTGTTCTCTTTGAATAAAAAAATAAAAAATAAAAACTATTTTCTGGAGAGACTGATGGAAACATTAAATGTTGTTTTAGGTTGACTATGTTTCCATGCATAGCACGCTATGTATAGTTCTTTGCACAAATCCATCTATAAGTAGAGCAGAGATTTCCAAATATCTTTTCTCGTAGAGCACTTTCAAAGCTTTATTGCTTTCGGTCGACCCTGCTACTAGATTTCTATTATATTCCCTTAACATCTAAAAACAGTCATGGTTGAGTGCCAACCCTAAGATCTGAGTGGTAAAAATAAGAGGAACAAAGCACATTTTCCTGTGTATTATGTATTATCTTTTAATAAGTCGGTTGTACTTGATGAAATGATAGAAAACTAATAATAATATTTAGCTGCAAACTTGGATCCCCGTCTTGTCTCCCGTGGACCCCTCTGGAGGTGCACCAGGACTATTTTGGGAACCACTGCTCTAGTCTTGTTATGGTCAAGCGTATCTTTTACAACATGGATAACATCCTGCACATCACATCGCTTTTAAGTTACAATTTTAAATTTACATTTTGTTATTTTTCTTTACATGAAAATTGATATTGGTTGTGGAGATTATATAAAATAATAATTAATACGTATATTACCTTGATCAAAAGCTCCTAAAGCATAGCTTCCCAAAGCGTCAAATCCGGTTGCAACTTTATCAACTCCACTCGAAGCAACGTTTATGATACTCTCTTCTGCACCTTTTAAATCATCATTTATGGCCTCTTTTGTCTTCATCAATCTAGCACCGGCGTATTTTAGACTTTCTTGTGTAGACGTTTTAATGTCCTCTAATTTATTATCTGCTGATATTTGGAAGCCTTCAAAAGTATTTTTCACGTCTCCGAATAGTTCTTTGGAATTCGTTTCGGCGTTCTGAATTGTATTTTGAGCACCACTAACATATTCCTTCACCGACTCGTCTAAGCTATCGAAAGTGTTTCCGGCGGAACTTTGGAAGCTATGCAAAGTGTCCTGAGCAGAGTTTTCTAAGCTAGTGATATCATCTTTCATGTCAGCGTACGTATCTCTAGTTGAGCTCTGAAGGTCGTCCCAGGATTCTTTAGCAATATTCGTTTTGTCCTTAGCCGCACTTTCGACTTTATCAAAAGCACTCAAGGCTGACTCTTGAATGTTTTCAAATGTTTGTTTTGAGGCTTCTTGGAGGTCGCTTAGTTTATCGCTAGCTGTGTTTTGTACTATTACTAACTCCCCTTTGCCCGTCTCTTTTAATTGACCGATTTTATCGGATACATTATTTTGAATGTCTGATTTTTTGTTGGTTGCTACATTGGCCAGTGTTTCACCAGACTTTTTAATTTCCTCGGTTGTTTGAACTGCTTCCTTCCATATCCTTTCCAATTGACTTTGCGCTTCGCTTTGTACTTCATCTTTTGTATGCCGAAAGGTATTCAATTCGTTTTCAATATTTTTTTCTACCTCATGTCTGTTTTCTTTAACAGCTTGTTTCACTTGTTCTGTTTTGTCTATGATAGCTTTTTCTGTACCGTCTTTTTTATTTTTTAACGCTTCGTCCACTTCAGTCTTTTTGTCTAGAGCTGATTGTATTATATGGTCAACATTTTCACTTATTACAACCTTCAGTTTAACAAGGTTTTCTTCAGTTTCACCTTTTTTTAAAGATGCTTTTTGTTCATTTGCAGAATCTATTGTTTCTGATAACTTTTCGTTAATTTTCTCTTTCTTTTCGTGCGCGATATTCTCAGCCGTATCTCTACTTTTCGCCAATTTGTTGCTGATTTCATCTTTTTGATCTGACGCTTGTCTGACTAGTTGATCTGCATATTCTTGTGTTTCAGAAACTGATTCTTTAATTTCGTTTTCAATTTTGTCTTTCTCTCCAAAAATATTGTGAACTAAACCAGTGAAGAAGTTCTTCCCTTCTTTCTTTTTCTTTTTCACTTCATTTTCAACTTGATCTTTTTTCTCGTTGGCTATAGATTTGATATCTGCAGTAACCTTCTGACTTCTATCTTTGGCGTTAGTTATTGTGTCATTAACCTTCTGGTTCGTTACGACTTTCGCACTGTCAGTTTTACTTCTCACGTCATTTTTAATGTCTTGTGTTTTGTGGTTTATATTTTCATGGAGATTGTTTATAGCATGTTTCGCCTTCTGATTTGCCACGTTAGCTGCACCTGTAATATTGGTTTGCATATCTTGAATTTTATCTAGCCCTTCGAGTCTCAATTGTTCAGCCCTTTCTCTAACGGCAAAATCAAGTTCATTGGCTTTATTTTCTAACTTACTTTTGACGAGATTAGTATTTTCAGCTAATTGGCTAAGACTTTCCTTAGCGGAGGACTTTGCGTTGTCAATCTCAGTTTCTATACTAGACTGCATTTTATCTTTCTTATTGTTAATATCTTTATTTAATTTATTTAACTGATCATTAAGAGCATTTTCTGATTCCTTTGTCTTATGTTCCAGTGATGATATCCATTCCTCTTCTTTGTCTTTTAGATCTTTCTTTACAGCGTTACTTTTAACGATATAATCTTCCAACACTTCATTAGATTTATGTTTAATCGTATCCTTTGCTTTCTCTGCGTTATTTAAACTATCATTTATATCATTTTTTACTTTATCCGATATTTCGTCGAATTTTTCGTGTGCCGTAAAATTTATTTGTTCTACTCTATCTGTTAGATTAGATGTTTCGTCATGTCGGTGCTTTTGTCCTTTCTTGTATTTTCCTTCACAGCACCCTGTATAAAATTGGAATGGATCGGATGTTTTGCATCGGAGCGGTGTTTCGACAGGTTGCATATTTTCATATTGCTGATAAACTTCTTCCGTTATAGCGTGTAGACTGGATGGATTATCTGTTTCTTCATCTACAATCAATTTTGTAGAATATATGTGGCTGTCTAATTCATCCTCATCCTTAATATGAGGTTTATTCTTGATGTCCTTGAACATATCATCAACTTTTTCCAGCAAATCTTCTGTTATAAGTCTAGGTGCTGGTTTCGGAGGGGTTTTTTCTTTTTCTTTAGACTCTCGAGGCTTTGATTGCGGTTGAGGTTTGGGTGAAGACTCTTTGTCGTCTTCATCTTTTTCATCACTATGGCTGAAGACGTTCTTCATTTTGTCTGCAATACCACCAAAGAAAGAACCTCCTTCTGGTTTCTTCTTGCCCTTTTCTAGAGTATTCATTGGCGTCTTGTCTTCGTCCGAATCGAAAGTTGCTTTTGAATTTTTCGAATCTACATGTAATGTACTTCCATTAACTGAAATTTAATTACAGTATTTGAAAATGTAAAATGTTTAAATGAATCCAGAACAATTTGATTAGTAAATTATTGTTACCTTGCGGTTTTGGACTTTTATCTTCCGTATCCTTTGACGGATATTTCACATCGCCGTTAGTTATGATTTTATCCTGTGGAAAATATATATTATTTTATATTTAATATTTATAGGCGTTATACGACATTAACGTCGCTGGGAATATGATAGCCTTAAATATGATCCCCTGGTGGGTCATTCCTGCGTGAATGTATTAAAAGCCAGGCGTATAATATTAATATTTAATCCAATGTTTGTATTTACTGTGGCAATATAAAAAGGAATGACAATGTTTCTTACATGTCCGTTGACTTGGTGATCTTGATGGGGTAATGACGCTGGTCCCAATGTATTGTTATGTTCACCCCAGTGGAAGCTTAATTCGTCTTTAAGGGCATCAAAGCCTGAAACAAAAACTATGATATACAGCAATCGAAGCATTAACAACTCGTATTTTAGACACAGGTACTCGTGGGATTACGGAGGTGTAGGAAAGCGTTCGTGTAGACCCAAATAGAAGAACTGACGGGGAGACTGTGTGTGGTATATCTCTTTTGCTGCCGCATTTGTGTAAAAGATAAAAAAGAGGCACATTTTTTTTTACAAAAAATAAGGCTTTATAGTATGAAGACAAAATAGTTAACTGTAGTAATTTATATACAGAGTAACAAGGTTACTCCCTATTGTAATATGATTGTTAATGTTTAGTGATATATTTCAAGTCATTAGTTTTGAGTCCCGATAAAAAGAGAAGTGTTAGAGATTTTTTGAGGTTATCTGTCTTGGTTTTATATTCATTTACATATC